>PVJS01007844.1:0-54837 GCA_004027185.1 Glis glis
TCCAAGTGTCACACTAAGCCCCTCCTCTATCCAAGTGTCACACTGAGCCCCTCCCCTATCCAAGTGTCACACTGAACCCTCACCTGTCCAAGTGTCACACTGAACCCTCCCCTGTCCAAGTGTCACACTGAGCCCCTCCCCTATCCACGTGTCACACTGAACCCTCACCCATCCCAGTTCACTCTGAGCCCCTTTTCTACCCAGGTGTGTGAGCTCCTCCTCTCCCCATGTGTTACACTGAGCCCCTTCCTGATCCTTGTGTCATTCTGAGCCCCTCCCTCACCCATGTGTCACTCGAGCCCCTCCCTTCCTCTTATGCCACATCCAGACCCTCATGGCATACTTACTGTCTCAGGTGTGTATATTGGTCTCCTCCTGTCAGGTTCAGTCCCTCGTTTCTTAGGTGTCTGAGCCCCTCCCTCACCCATGTCACATACGTCCATCTTCACTCAGCTGTCCACGTGTCCCCTGCCTACATGTCACATTTAGTGTCCCGTGTGTCTTTGGAGTTTCTCCCACCTGGGCCGCACTGCGCTCCTCCCCTGCTCCAAGCCTCTTCTACAAGCCCCTCTTGCCTCCACCCCTGGGTTCCGAAGGCCTCCCTCCTCACCTGCCCACTCCCTCCGGGAGCTCTTCGGGGTATTTTTATCGTTAGGTCATTTTTTTTTCACAAAGGTTTGTGGACCAGAATGTTGTACAGGAACAAGGGAAGGCCTCTTTTTGCACTTTATTGATATGTCATCCACACACTCATAATCCACCCTTGAGAGGCATGATTTGGTGGCTTTTAGTTTATTCACAGATCCGCTCAGCCATCACCACAGCCGCTTCATCACCCTCCAGGAAACCCGGTGGCCATTAGCTGTCCCCTCTTCTCTGCCCTCCCCACCCTGAGCCACCACAGTCTACATGCCATGTCCAGGAAACTTCACAGTCCAGCTGGGCTCCTGGAGTCCTTCCCAGGTGTGAGAGGAGCTGGAGTAGCCCCATTTCACAGCTGCAGAAGGCGAGGCTGGGGAAGTGCCTGGGAGAAGAGCTGCGCATGGGCAGGATTGGCTGATGTCCACTCTGCCTAGGGCCAGCACCTAGCCTGCCTCCGCATACCCTCCTCTCTGCCGCTTGGCCTGGCTCTGCACACCCCGGGCTCCCATCTGGTACAGGGGCAGGGCTGGCAGGCACCACGGTGCCGCCGTGCACTGAGGCAGCGCTTTCTGGCTGGCTGTCCCCAGCTGTCCCTGCTCTAACCCTGAGCCCTCTGGGCGCTTGTGCTGCGCTTCCTGGCGGGAGGAGGGTTGCGGCCTTGGTCGGCAGTTGGGGGGTGGGAATGGCTCCGTACAGGAGTTGATCGCACAGCTATCCAGCTCCTATATGGTGCCTTTCTTCATCCCTTCAACCACGCGCAGCCCCGGACCCTCCTGCGTCCTCCTGGCACAGGGATGGGTCCCTAAGCTCTCTGCTGGCCTGGCATGCTCTCTGGCTCTTTCTCCCTCTCATCTACAGCTCTCCGAGTTCCTGGAGGGGAGGGCCCGGGGCTGGGCCAAGTCCGAGGCCCCCTTTTTGGAGGGCCAGGTAATTTCCCAGTGGGACACCCCTCGGGGTTGGGCCCAGGGTCACCCTCTGACTCGATGGCCAAGAGCTGACAGGTCAGAGGTCGAGACTGGGCCGGCCCGGGGCCTCTCCCACTTAGTGGCCTGGGGCTGTGCTCCAGAGGGAGGCCCCCCAAGGGGGCTTGGCTCCCAGGACTGAGGGGCAGACGTTGGAGAGATGATGCCCTTTATTCCCAAGACTGGGGGCAGGGCTGGGACAGAGCAGGGCCGCCCCTTGCCAGTGCCCTGGGAGGAGGGTCTCCTTGAGGGGCCTCTGCCTCTACCCAGGACTTTTTCGTGACCAGGAGGCCGAGGCCCCTCACAGGCGGCTTCTTACTCTCTCCTCGAGCTGGTCCAGAGACAGGGCACACCTTCCCGAGCATTCTGAACTCTGGGTCCCCTGGCAGCTGTCACCAGGCACCCCTCCCTGTTTTTCCTCTGGGGCCAGCCCTGCCCAGGCTGGATGCTTAGGGGCACGCAGTAGCAACCTGTGCAGCTGGCATGGAGGTCTCTGTCTCCTGCATCTCCTACTAACTCAGGCTCTGGGCACGTCAGCGGTGGCACCCACCCAACTCCTGGGATCCTGGTGCAGGTGACCGCATTAACCACCCATGACAGCCAGCCCGGATGCACACAGGGGCCACAGTGGGGAGGCCTTAGTGTGGGCAGAGGGAGCTTGTGGCCGGCCCCACTTCCCCCATCTGCACCCCTCTCCCTTCCCCCTCCTCCCTCTTCCTACCTTTTCTCTTGCATCTTCCGTGGCTTCAGGGTGGACATGCTGGTCTTGCTGAGCTCAGGCAGTGGACAGAGGTGCCCACAAAGCTCCCTGATGGTGTCACAAGGGTGTCCGTGGGGCTGGGGGTGGGCAGGTAGAGTTGGGGGCTTGGTGATGGTTTCTGTATATTGTCTTTAGCACCACCGGGGCAGATGGGGCCACTCCGGCAGGCAGGGAGGGGACCCCTTGCCTCTGATCTGGCTAGGTTTTTAGGAACTTGTGAAGTTCCTAGCACAGGATTCTGTGTTAGGGACCCCTCATTTGACCCACAGCCACCTGCAGGAGGGACCAGCAGATCCAGACCTGGTGGTGAGTAGCCGTCTGGTGCTGGAGTGGGTGCGGTTGCAGGGTTCAGAACCAGGCCCATGTGGGCCCGTCCTGGAGGCTGGGGTGCTGGAGGACTCTTGGGGGTGGCGAGGGAGGGCGACGGGTGGGACCTCCACAGGTGGAACTTGGGGCTCTCCATCTCCTGGAGGCTGTTGGAACTCCCCACGCCAGTGATTTTGGGGTGGGGGAGAGAAGCGGGGAAGTGGGTGCACCCCCCAGTGGGCTGGCCTTGTGTGGGTGCTCCAGGTGGTACGGCCTGCTGTCCAGAGTAAAAAGAAGCTGGTCTTGAGCGGTCACTGTTGTGTGGGGGCCGCGATGTCAGCACCGAGCATGTCCTTTAATGCCCACTTGTTCTGTTTTGTTTTCAGGAGGAAAAAAAGGTTTGTATTGTATTTGTTTTTGACATTTATTTTTTCCTGGGTGGTGAGGACATACTAGCCTGATGGGTTTACTTTGTCAGCAGCTGGGCCTGCAGGCTGCCTCTCTTCTCTGTGAATGGGGACAAGCCCCTTCTGGATGGGTTGGGGGCGAGGACATGGTTGTTGGCTGGCATGGGAGGCAGGGGCTGCGAATGTGGGGGTCGCCCCTATAGTCCGTGTATGTGTGTGCCCGTGTGCACGCTGTGGACACAGTGTCTACTTTATTGGGCATCTGGCTCCCCCCAGGAGAGCAGGGCTGACTCTTTGGTGATGAATTCTCTGTTTGGCCTTAGCCAGCGAGGGGGTCCTAAAGGCCCCTCCCCCTTCTTGGGCTCAGCAGGTAAGCAGGTGGTCCTCATGGGTCCTGGGCTGCAGGGACACAAGGGGTCATTCATCCATTGGTCCTACCTGCACCCAGGGGAAACCTCTACCAAGCAGGGACAGAGATTTGTCCTCAGATCCAGCCTCTGGGGTCCCTTGGGGTAGCATCCAGGTGATCTGAGCTAGGGGCTCGGTGCTGGGGGGACCTCCCTGCCAGGACCCTGGGATTCACCTTCTTGGGACCCCAGGAAGAGTGTCATCTGGGAGCGGAGGGGGTTTTAGATCGCAAGGCCCTCCCTTCTCAAGCCGTCTGTTTGACAGTGGGAATGCAGGGTGGCGGGCACGCAGGCTCTGTGGAGGCCCCCTGGCGGGGCATCATCAGGGCTCTGACTGTGGGCCGCATGGGCAGAGGGGAGAAGGCAGAGGTCACCAGGGAGGGGTCCCCACACTAGTTCTGTCCTCGACTCTCTGCACCTTGGTTTCTCCAGGTTTATCCTGAATAGGGGGCGTCAGAAGTCCACGGAGGTTAGGGGACAGTGGGAACTCTGTGGTGGCTGTCCCCAGCACCCCACTCATGACCCTTCTGAGTCCTTTCAGCAGTCCTCATGGGTCTGAGTGACAGATAGGGAGACTGAGGCTGGGAGAGGGGCTGGGTGGGGCCACTGGCAAGGGGAAGCCCCCAGGTGAGGCTGAGCCCCTGACCTTGAACCTGGGATCCTGACCATGGTCTCCTGGTGTTGCCGTCAGGGGTAGATTCCTTAGACAGATGGATGTGGTGCCAGTCAGTCAGTCCCCCTTGGGGGTCCGTGGGTCTGTAGCGAGCCCCGTGCGGGCTGGGAGGGACCACGCCCACAGCCCACAGCCCATGGCAAGCCCCCAGCTCAGTTGCTTTGTGCCTGTGACTCCAGGCACAGGCAGCTGAGAGCGCAGGTGGGGGTCACACTGTCCCGTGCTGCTCAGTTCCCTGTGCTGTGGCACTTTCTCTGGACAGAACAGGGCTCGCAGATGAGAATTCTTCTTCAGTGCAGGCTAGTTAGGCCCCTGCAGAGCCCTGACCTTTGAACCTGAGCTCTGTGGGTTGGTTTCTTGGGGAAGATTGCGGGCAGGGCATAGAGGGCAGAGCTAGTGTCCCCAGGGTGGTCCCCCACCCCAGTGGAAGTTAGAGGTCATGCCAGGAGGGTCCCTGGTTCCTTACCCCCACCTCCCTGCAGAGTGGGAGGAGTGAGGTCTGGGCATGCTCAGAGAGGTCAGAGGACACTCCTGGGTGGACGCTCCTGACCTGGGGCCAGGCAGAGGGGTCAGCGTGTGGAGTGATGAGCCCAGGCCGAGTGAGTGCCACCCTCCTTGGTTCCCAGGTGCCCCTGGGAGCCCCTTCCCCTTCCCCGGGCAGCACGCCCTCAGAGTAGCCATCTTGCCCCCTGGAGGGCAGGAGTCTCTTTGAAGTGGACCCAGCCCTCTGCACCGGGGGCAGGGCACGGGCTTGCATGAACTGTGGGCACAGCTCACCCACCCCTTATTTCTCTGGGAAAAGAGGGCTCAGGCCAGAGTGGGACTTGGGGTTCCTGGCTCCCTGCCCTCAGGGTCCTCCCTTGGACTGCGTGTGTGTGGGATGGAGGGGAGTGGCTTCCCAAGGTGAGGAAGGGCCCAGGGTCCTGAAGGGGACTCCTTCAGGAAGTGAAAGGGAGACCTGCTACTGGGTGCCCCCATGGGGCTGTTGAAGGGGAGAGGCAAGCCCTTCTCCCCTCCCCCCATGTACCTGCCCATCCCTACCGTCTGCCCCCTGACCTGTCCCCTCCTCCACCTGTCTACCTCCTCCCCGCCTGTCTCTTACCCCCCACCTTTTAGAACAAACCACAAAGTCAGATCATCTTTTATTCTATTTTATTTGGGGGTGAAAAAAGGTGAAGGTGGGGGGGGTGGGCGGTGTGGGAAGGTCTCCTCCCCGTGGCAGAGAGCAGCGGTCTGGTTGGAGCACTCTTGGCTCCTCGGCACAGGGGCTGGGTGTCTGGGGCCTTCACCAGTCTCTCTGGCCCCCTCCCTTTGTGGGGCCTCTGGGCCCTGCACCGTCCAGTTCTCAGTGTTGGGAGGGGGTCTCAGCACAGTTGCCCACTCTTGGTGTCCCCTGAGTCTCGGGGACTGTCAAGGTGGGCAAGTCCATCCGGTAAGTGGTGCTGGAACGTCGGGTGCTCCGTGGAGCGGCTTTGTCCAGGTAAGCCCAGAGCTCAGGGTCAGTGGGGCCAGTGTCCAGGGAGCCGAACCAGACGGTGGGGGTGGGCTTGCTTGCGGGGTGGGCCAGGGTGGAGGGAGGCACCACGCGACAGGACCTCGGGAGGCCGGGAGGGGGCGGGGTGGGGGCCCAGGGGAGCAGGAGCACCGGTGGCGGAGGTAGAAGAAGTCAAGAGGAGCACCCAAGGTCAGTGTCCCAGGATGCGCGCGCCACTCCGGGCGGGGGGTCCCTGGCATCTGCTTGCTTGGCCGCGCCCGCTGTGCCTGCTTCCACATCTGGCCTGGGGTCACGGGTCATTTCCCGCTCATACTATGTCCTCCTCCCATTGATCTCCCTCCCAGCTGTGGGCCTGGGACCTAGAGAATTCCGATGGGACTGCGCAGCCCTCAGCCGGCGCTGGGTCACTGATGACTGGAAAGTCCTTTAGCACAGATGATGTTGCTGGTTGATGAGTTGAGATAGTTGTTGCCCTTCACGAGTGGGTTCCCCTTGGGTCAGGAGCAGCAGGGGGTGCTGGGTCTGAGCGAAGCTGGCTGAGGCACGGGGAGGGTGGTGGAGACACTGTGGGGTGCTGAGTCAGGACAGGGGCCTCCTCGCTGGAGAGGAGGTCTTCAATCGAGGTCGAGGTCGGTATCTTCGAGGTCAGGCAGCTCTTCCAGGCTTGCTCCTTCCCTGGCCTGGCCCCCAGGGGCCGGGGCAGGTGGGGCCTGCGTGTAGGTCAAGGTCAGGAAGCGGGTCAGGGCCTGGGCCACCTGCTCCCTACTGAGCAGGTTGAGGCGGCCGTCAGAGCCTCGGATGTAGAGAACACGGTTGTTGAGGAAGTCCAGGACTTCTGGGTCCAGCAGGTTGCGTGGCCGGAATGGGAGGGCTACGGCCGCTCCAGTGGGTGGGGCCTCCTGCACGTCGCTGGCCTGCGCGTCCTGCGAGGTGTCTTGCAGGCCGTCATGCAGGCCACACTGACGGTAACGTTGCAGGTCGTCTTGCAGGGCTTCTCGCAAGACGACATCCTCATCACCAACGACGTGCAGCTCCAAGTACCTGCTCTGGCGCAGGGCAGGGCGGCTGCCCTCCCTGGGGGTGACTCTGACACCGAAGAACTCACACAGCGTCAGCCAGAACCCGGGGGTGAACTGCAGTCCCCGGGGGCTCTGGGGGCTCAGGGCGTTGCGCTGCCAGCGACGGGCGCCCAGGAACAGCTCGGCCAGCTCCTGAGCTGGAGCGGTGTTGGCACCCACGAGAGGGGGCATCTGGGTGAGCAGCTGGGCGATGGCCGTGGCCATGCCGCTGCTGGCGATGAGGGTCGAGTCCAGGATGAGCCTTAGGGAGCGCCGCGGCTGGGGCCGGGCCACCGCCATGGCGGGCACCGGCAGCAGGGAGGGGCGCTGCCTCACCTTGAGCACCACCAGCAAGGCGGCCAGGGCTAGGACGTTCTTCCAGTACAGCAGGCCTCGGAAGAAGTGCAGGATGACTGCCCGGATCTGGGCCATGCTGAAGTGGGCCAGGAAGCTGTTGAGGATCTGGTCGATTGGGATCAGAGACAGCAGCTGCTGCTGCAGGGTCTGCTCGTCAAGTTCGTCTTGGTCTGGCTCATCTTCGTTGTCCTCCTCCCCGGATTCGATGGTCTGATCCCTGGGGGATCCCCTGGTGGCGAACAGCAGGACGGGCCGCGTGGGCCTGCCTCCGAGCCCTCTCCGCCGGCGGTTTCTCACGGGCGTCCGGGGGCGGCCGCCATCTTGCTCAGGCATCTCCATCACGTCAAAGTTGAAGTGGGAGAAGAAGAAAACCCAGTGGCCGGGGAGAAGTACGGTGAGCCTGTCATTATTCAGGGAGGCTAGATCCTCTGTGTTGAGAAGGATCATGATGGGCTCCTCGGTGTTCTCCAGGTAGCGGCACCACACCATGAAGGCAGCCCGGATCGGAAGGATCTTCATCTCCACCAGAGGGTACTCCACCTCGATGGGGGAGAGGTTTCGGGAGTAGAAAGCGCAGGTGGCTCTCTTGCCAGTTTGCTCGTCGATTTGGATCAGGGAGGCGTACAGCGCCATCCTGGTGAAGCCTGTTTCCAAGTAGAACTGGTTCTGGGGCTTGGGGTGCTGGAGGAGGGGCGCCTTGCGGAAAGCCCTCTTCAGGCATTCGAAGGCCTCTTGCTCCTCGTCACCCCAGTAGAATGGTTGGGTGCTCAGCGCCTGCCGCACCAGGGGCTCCGCGATGATGGCGAAGCGCTCCACGAAGTGCCGGTAGGGGAAGACGAAGTTGATCATGTTCTGCAGGGCCTTCCTGGAGACGGGGGTAGGGTGCCCCGTGATGAGGTTCATGATGTTCTTGTTCATTTTCACCCCTTTGGGGGACACGACGAAGCCCAGGATCTCCGCAGTCTGGCGGTGGAACTGGCTCTTGTCCAGTGAGCAGTAGACGTTGTGATGGCGGAAGCGGACTAGGACTTGGCGGACGTGCTGGAGGTGCTCCTCCTGGCACATTGAATAGACCAGGACTTCCTGGCCGTAAGAAAGCACAAAGAAACCTAGCATGTCCTTCAGGATAAAGTGGATCACGCTCTGAGGGATGATAGGGTCTGGGGACAGCGCGAAGGGCGGGTAGCTCTTCATGTCCTGAAGCTCCAAGCCAAACGCTGCTTTCCATATTTCTTCCGTGCGGTGCATGTTTACGCTTTCCTCCACGATGGTCCCACGCAGCACGAGTTTTGTGAACCATGCGGCTCCGTGTAACTGGTCAAACAGTTCCGGAATCATCTGTATGTAGTCCTGCCTGTCAATCAGCATGTCCTGCAGCTCCCAGTAGTCATCTTGCTGCCTGGCTTCTTCTTGCATCCTGGCACCTACAGGTTCCCAAGGCGCGGTGGAGGGACATTCGTAAAAGATCTCGCTGTGATCACTGTCTCCAGCCTGCTGAAGCTCAGAGGGCTCTGATTCAGAAAGATCATCGGATCCGTCTGAGCTTGGCTGGTCGGAAGTCTCATCATCTGCTTCCTTCGGGTTAAACACGTCGGCCAGGTCTGAGTATGGGTGTGGCAATCCGGGTAGCAGGCTTATGCTGTGTCGTTCCAGTGCGATGCATGGTGGGGGCGGGCGGAAGCAATTCTTCAGGCAGTAGGGAGAGTGAAAGGTGCAGCGGCCTTTGATCCAGTCAACTTCTGGGGCGTGGACGCGGAGCCAGCTGATGCCTAGTACCACGGAGAAGTTAGGTGAAGGTACGATGTCAAATTCAATGGACTCCTGGTGGTTCTGATGAATGCACACCAGGGGTTCCGTGTAGAGCCAGATGGGTTCGTTGCCGATCAGAGAGCCATCCACGGTTTGGATCGACTGTGGATAGGGCTTCTCGTAGAGCTCGACGTAGTGCTCTTGGGCGAACCTCTCATCCATGAAGTTGCCTTCTGCGCCTGAGTCGACCAGGGCCTGCACCGCGACACTGTGGTAGGGGTTCACTCTCACCAAGAGCAGCAGGAACAAGTGGGCGCGGTTGATGGCCGGATGGAACTCGTTGGGCAGCCAGCTGCTCACCATCCACTTCTCTGGAGCAGGTGAGTCGATCCAGGTCAGGTTCCGTGGGCGGGCCTCGGGGGGCAGCCTGAGCATGGCTCTTCTCTCTGCCAGCTTATCTTCTATTTGCAGGATGAGGACAATTAGACTGTCCAGGGAATCCGGCTGAGGGACGCGGAATAGATAATGCCTGATATCCTCGTTGAGCCCCTGGCACAGGTGGGCCTGCAGGACTTCATCCGGCCAGCCCAAGGTGGGTACCAGGCTCTGGAACTCATTGATGTACTCGGTAGCACAGCGATTCCCCTGCCTGATGTTGAACATGGCCTCCTCTGCCACACGTAGCGTCTGCCGGTACTCGAACACTTCTGACATGGCCTCCAGGAAGGCGGGGAAGTCTCCGATCAGGGAGCTGTTCTGCTGGAGCAGAGATTTGGCCCACTCTAAGGCCATGCCGGAGAGGTGGCAGATCACATATCTCACTCGCAGTTGGTCGCTGTAGAACATTCTCGGGTAGCTTTGTAGGATCAGTTGGCAGAGCACGATGAACTCATGGTATTCTCTGCGATCGCCAGAGAAGCGATTCGGGGTGGGAAGCCGACCCGCATTGATCCCTCGCACCAAGATCTCTTCTGCTACTCTTTGTTGTTCTTTGAGGTCTTGCATCCGGAAGTACAGTGAGATGATGGACCTCATCATGGTCATAATTTCCGCGGGAGAGCTCTCGGTCTGGGTTTCTGCTTCGGAATTCTCCTTCTTTTCTGAACCCTCCAGGTTAGTGTCTTCTTCTTGCTCCTCCTGGGTTCCGGATGGGTTGACTGACATTTCTTTCATCCAATCAGATGCTTCATTGCGTGGACCCTCCTCCGTTGCCTGGCGGGAACCATTGCATGACTCCTCCAGGTCTTGGAGTAGGTCATTGGGTGGATCCTCTATTTCTTTACGTGGGCCACTGGATGGCTCCTCCATGTCTTGGAGTAGATCAGTAGGCAGCTCTTCCACTTCCTGGGCGGGGCCACTGGCTGGCTCTTTTCCTTCCTGGGCGGGGCCACTGGCTGGCCCCGCCGCCTCCTGCACTCCGCTGCCTGGTGTCTCCACGGTGGTGTTGGATGAGCCCTCGGAGGACTCCATTTGTTTTGATGATGGATTCTTAAGCTCCATCATCGTCTCAAATGAGTCTTCAGAGGGTTCTATCATTTCGTCGGTTGAATGGAGTGTTGTCTGAAGACCGGTAAGGTTGCGATGCATCTGGTCAGCGAGCAACCGGGACGTCAGAACCTGTGGATGGTGGGGACAGAGCGGGGCGTAAAGGCAGCAGTTTAGGGTCTCATGAGGTCAGGATCAGGTTCTCAAGGACAAATCAGATGCCTGAGTAAGCAGAACAGAGAGGAGCCAGGGAGAACCTTCGTTCTGTGCCCAAATCAGCCTCCTCGCTGGTCACTTGGGGCACCCCTGGGGAGAGACTCTCAGTCAACCCTGACCTGCCTCCCAGGCGGAGCCTGTGTGCCTGGCCTGCCTACTTCCTCCATGGGTGTGAGAAATTCACAGCCCATAAATTTTGTGGAGCAGTTTGCCCAGAGCGGCCGCTGTGGCAGGCAGGCAGGCAGGCACCTGGCAGGGTACACGGCTGCCCTGTTTTGCCCTGGCACACGTTCCTGGTCTTGCCTTTCTGGTCACCCAAAAGTCACAGAAGTCACATCTCAGTGCCATTCAAAGCCACCCTGGGCAGGCATGGGGCTCTGGAGCAAGCCCAGCCTGTGTGGTTGTGGAAGCGGGACACTCCAGCAGAGACGCCCGCCGTTTCAGCAGGAGAGGAGAGACCGGGCACTTGGCCACTCTCCTGCCAGTTGGGTCAGCAGCCCAAAATAGCTCTCGTTTCCTCCTCTATGTCCAAAGTTGAAATAGGGGGGTGCGGGTGGGGAGAAACACAGAAGTCTAGGTCCTGGCTTTTATTTTAAAATCTTCCCTCATAAGTGTTTATAAAATGTCTACTATGTATTGCATACTTGATTCTAGATCATACTTTTGGGGGATTTCTCTTTCTCCATTTGATCTCCTTCTAATGCCATGTTCTCTCCAGCTCTGAGCTGTTGAGCTCTTCAGACACCCCCCAGCCCTTCCCAGGATTGCCTTCTTGGTCTGCTGGGCTCCTGGAAATCTGGCCTTTGAGCATCTGGCTGGACATGTAAACATATTTGCATGCCTGTGCAGTCATATCTCCCTGAGTTCCCTTCTTGGCTCAGGAGCGGCTGGTCCCCTCATCCTAGCAGACACCCCTTCTCTCTCTCACTGGTTGATTTCCTCCAGAATAGGGGCATCTCTAGCAGAGATGTGACTTTGGGTGGGGAGAGGGCACGAGATATCTTTGAAACCTGATTGTCCTGGACTTTGTGAATATCTAGTGATTGGCGGTTTTAGTGGCTGAGGCTGACTTGAAAGCTATGTCTTTGTTTGGGGTTATTGGCACATTTCTTCTCTGCCGAGGCAGAGCAAATTGAGCTTTGATTATTTAATAGAGCAGCTATACACTTATTGCTCTTTACAAATGTAACACCTTTTGTTACTTCTCAGTTTTCTTCTTAGGGCCACTGGGCTGATCTATTTAAAAAGGAATGCATTCCCTTATGTAAAAATCTTCACTGGCTAAAATCTCAACTTTCCAACAGGATACAAAACTCAGATCTGCTGTTTCTCAAAATTAAGCACACTCTTGTTAGCATGACACTTAAATTTGATCATGCAATCCCTCTGATTAAAGCCTTTCCCTGTTTATTTACTGTCTGCAATATTAAATCCAAACCATTCAGTGTAAACATATCTGACATGTAAACTTACCAAAACCATTCTCTGGCTAAAATTTAAAAGGCTTAGCATAATATGAAACTCTGACATGTCATTCCTCAAGGTAGAGATCACATTTTTTAAGCCTGGTGTACAAATTAAGTAAAATCATCATCATCATCATCATCATCATCATCACAGAAACATATGGATAGCACATTGCATAAATTAACTCATTTCCTCTTCAAAAAATTCCTCTAAGGTATGTATTATTATTGTAAAGTTCCAAGTCTCTAATTGAAATACAAAATTTGGCTAAGTAATTCATCTGCAGACTCATCTATCAGAAATAAAAGTCTCAACATGTTTCTCGCTTAAAATCCTTTATTGGCTAAAATTTAAATTCCTTAGCAAGATGACCTAAAAGCCAGATTATGCACCTTCTTAATATAAAGTTTATACTTAACGGATTTCCAGATTTGATCATGTGAATAATTAAATCTCTCAACTCTCCTGCCTTCCACCTAAAATCTGATATCCTTGTCATATTATAAAAATCTTTATATTAATACTCCTTAACCCTTAACATCAAAGTTTAATCCTTTAGCAAGAAAACTAAAAGTTATCCCATAATTTCTCTACTTAAAACATGCAAACATTTCCTTTCTTTGCTGGTGCTATGAAGTCCCAACCACTTGGCATAAAATAAAAAATTTTACCATGCAATTTATTTACCAACTGATCGATAGAAAATCCACAGTCTCATCAGGCCATTCCTAAAATCTTTGATTGGCTTAATTTCAAACCTCTTAGCATGACCGTATTATTTTTAATTTGACCATATTATTTTTAAAAGGTCACATTTCCTGCAAGAAACATGAATTTGCTCTTGTAACTTCTGCTTACAGTTAATATCTCCGAATTACCTATAAAATAAGGTCTAAACTTTTATCATAAAGCAATACAATTGACTCTGTTTCTCTGCTGACTGTTCCATCCAACGCAAAAAATTCACCATGTCATTCTCTTAAAATCTCTTAATGGCTGAAATCCAAATTCCTTAGCATGGCATAAAAATGTGTTCCTGTCATTCCTCAAAACTGCTATGTGAATTTAGTCATATAATTTCTTTTCTCTGCCCAGTCTGTGAACTACCCGACTCCTCAGGATAGAGCAGAGACAGGGTGTCCTTGTGCCAGGGGGTCGCCTCTACTGAGAGTGGCTGATGCCCCTTGTCAATGTCTGCGTCCAACACCTTATGAGAACGTTATGTTTTACCATCTCATTTCTCTGGAGACAAAACTCCCATCCATTTGCTCCTTATAACTCTCTACTGTCTAAACACCAAACGCCTCTCCATGAGGATTCAAAAATGACATCATCGCTCTCCTGGCCAATGGTGTGCTCCCGTGCCTTTAACACTCACACAGAATCGCATCTCCTTATCATGTTATAAAAATCTGATCATATTATCTTCACCGTAAAAATCCACTTTCGCTCTGCCGAAATGCATAAATTGGAACATGCAACTCCTCAATTTAAAACTTGTCAAAGTTTCTTCATTTCCTGTATCGCAAAGTCCCAAGTACTTAACATAAAACATAGCATTTTACCCTGTAATTTATCTCCAGGCTGGTCTATAAAAAAACCCAGATCTCACCCTGTCACTCTTATAAGCCCTTTATTGGCTTAAATCCAAACGTATTAGCATGATATAAAAACTTGATCATGTCATTCTTAAAATAAAATTCACACTTCCTAGCACAATATATTAAATTTGATCTTGTAACTCCACCTTAAAACCCTTCAGTGTCTCTTAATTGTGTGTGTCACAAAAGTCCAGATTCTTGGCATAAAATGTGAATTTTATTTTGTAATTTCATTATGTACTATTTATCAAACACACACACACACACACACACACACAAAAAAAAACTCACTGTGTCCCTCTGTTTGAACTTTTTACTGGACAAATCAAATTCCTAGGCATGGGAAAAAAGCTCATCACGTCAGGGCCTCTAAATATTAAATTCCAAATTTCTTTGCATATTCACAATGCTGATCATGTAACTCCTCTGATAAAAATCTTTCAACTTTGGTGTCAACATTAATCAGATCTTGGCATGCCGAATGAGTCAGTGTTTGGCATTCCCCCAACATAGAAAGCCAGAATGTTTGGGCATGGTCCTTAAATCTGTGGCTGTTACTTTCCTATTTACAATTTTTTCAACATTTCCTTGTTGTTTATAATATAAAGTTCAAAGCTGTTAGCCATAAAATATATTTTATCATGTTTTTCTGCAGACATCTCCACAAGCAAAAATCTCACCATCACGTTTCTTAAAACCCTTTGGTGAAAATCCACACTCCTTAGCATGATGTAAAATTTTGATCCTGCCACCCCTCAAAATAAAGCCCAGATTTTTTTCCCATAAAACCCCAATCTAGCCATGAAACTCCTGCTTAAAATCTTCTCATGTGATTTCTTCCCCAATGAGTGGTCTCATTGCCTTTGCATGACACCCATATTTAACCATGACAGCCTCAGCTTCAAACCTTTCAGATTTCATGTCCACAACCTAAAATCCAAACGCCTGAGCATGAAAGGGCAATCGGAGCGAGTGTCTCTCTCGCTGGGAATCTTTAGGTTGCTCTTTAGTGCTTCGAATATGAAGCTTACATTCCTTTGCGTGAAACCCACACGTTTAATCATCTACAACTTGTAACTTGCTCCTCCTTGGGCTCCTCTCTAGAAAGACTGAATTTCTCATTCCCTCACCCCAAACCTCTCTTGATTTTATTGCTCTGGGATCTTTCTATTTTTTTTTTTTAAGCCCGTAATTCATTAGTTCGTACAGCTTGTCCTCATTCTTTCTCTGGGCCAGGCACCGTGCTAGAACCCGGATGGAAAGAAACAGAGGCAGCCCTGCCTTGCCGGACATCCCAGCGCCATGAGGACCATGCTCCTGAGATCAGCTGCACTGAGGTGAGCCAGGTGCCTTGGGGCCAGGCGAGGGGCTCCTTGCAGGCTCAGCTCATGGGCCTGCCCCTCTGGGTGGGTTTGGGCCATGTCGGGCCTCTGGCCTGTGGCCCCGCTGTGGCTTCAGACAATCACCGTTGCTTCCTGCCTGGCTCCTGCCCTCTGCCAGACCACTCAACCTGGCCTCTGGGCTCTACAGAAGGAATGCTCTCTGTCCTTCAAATGCATCTCCATCAACACCATTCCCAAACGTCACGACAATTTCACCTATTGATTTGGAATGCCCCACCTCACCCCCAAACCAAAAAAATCAGGACTTAGTGTTTGAGGTTAGAACTGCCCTTCAGATCTTTGATGGGACCCTCTACCCCCCGCCTCCCCGACCCTCAGACAGATGCCCCAGCCTCACCACCGTCAGTGCCCAGAGCCTTGCAGGTCAGCAACTTGCTTGTCTCTGAGCAAGTGGCCCATGGCCCAGGGCTGCCAACGTGCATCTATGAAGGGTTGGGAGTGGGGGGGGCGGGGGGGGGCAAATCCCTCAGCGAATACCTCTCCCTGTACAGTAAAGGAAATCTGATTTTAAAAATAGAGCTTGGAAGAGGAGATGGGAAGATATTTAGGAGCAGAGTTGGGCATGGGGCGGGGGGTGGAGGAATTAGGGGAGAGGTGAGGACAGGGGAGGAGGCGGGGCCCCCCCAGGAGCCCCGGGGAAGGTGAAGCCCGCGAGGCTGGGAGGGGAACAGGAGATGCGTGGGTCCTCTTGGAGGGCCACCTGTATCCCCTCTCCTGGGCTCCTGGGCTCCTGGGTACCTGCCCAGTCACATCAGAGCCCCTGGCCCTCCGGGCTGTGGGATGGACATCAGGTGAGACCCATTACAGTGGTCTCCCTGTAGGCGACACTCAGAGACACTCAGGTGTGAGGGACACAGCTCCCAGGTCTTCGGGCTAAGTGGCCTCAGAATGAATATCCCCTGCCCCCTTGTCCCCCTCCTCTGCCCAGCCTGCTGGCAGCAGGGGTGCAAGAGGAAGCACCAGGATGGGGGTGGGCGTAGGGGACACTGCCAGGCCCACAGGTGGTTGTTTGTTAATTGTGTTAAACAAATGTGAGGTTGAGGGTGGGCCAAGGCCTGGGGTCCTTCTTGGTGTCCCTGGTAGGGACAGGTGGTGTGGAGGGTCGCCCTTCTCATCCAACTCACTGGGTGGGAGTGGGAGAGGAGGGTGGTGGGACTCTTGGGGGCGCATCCCAAGGCTTGCTCAAGGGGCTTGGGTAAGGTCCCAGGGTGTCAGTGGCCATGGGGCCTGCAGGCCCAGCTGGTCCGACACAGAACATGTTGGGGTCTCTCCCACTGGGGTCCCTATATTGCCCACTCGACCCCGACTTGTGGATAGGGACGAAGAGGGCCTCACAGGTCCTCTTCACATCTTGGGGTCTCCTGGAGAGGGTCCCCCGTCCTCGCCTCCCTATACCATGGAGAGGAAGGGCAGCGCCCTTGACCCATCCCTGCTCCGGCCGCTGCGGCTCTGCCCCTCGGCGCCTGACTGGCAGCTCCAGGGGGCAGCTGGATCACTCTGCCCAGAATAAGCCTGGGAGGGGGAGAGCGCGCTCGCGGGAGGGGCTGAGGGGTCATGGAGAAGCTCGTCGGGTGGAGCAGCCAATCAGCTGCTCCTGAGCCCGAACTTGCCTTTCAAGGCAAGCGGGCAGGGAGCGAGCACCGGGCAGCTGCCAGCCCTGTGCAGGCCCTGACTTTCTGCATGACCTTCCTCTTCCAGGCCTCAGTTTCCCCTTGTCTGAATGGTGGGCAAGGGTGGTGGTGGTATTGCTTTGTTCCTCTAGCTCTGGGGCTCCCGAGAGGTGGCTAAGGGTATCCCCTGGGGAGCAGTGTGTGTGGGGGCAGCTGGCTGAACAGATGGAGCTCAGAGACCCCCGGCTGCCTCTGGTTCTGCCAGAGGTTTCAATAAATTGGGTTCCTTATATTTTATTTTTACAGAGCCCCCCCCCCCCCGGCTAAGTGCAGCCTGGCTTCTTCTAGCGCTTGTCTCCACTTGACACCCGTCCCTGCCCTGCTCTGGGGCTTTGCTGGCTGTGCGGTCCACCTGGGTGGCGGAAGGCTCAGGAGAGGGAAGAACTTGAGCTAGAAAGGCGTGACTTCGGGGCAGAGGCTGGCTAACCTGGCAGGGAGCCTCAGTTTCCCCCTTGACACAACAGAAGGATCCCCTCCCTCCTAGGGGAGCGCTTTGTAAACCGTAAAATGCTGCGAACAAGTCTGGGCTTGTTCCTGTCATTAGGACTTCTGATTATTGCTTTTCGAACACCCGCTCTAATTGTCAGGGTCAAGATTTAGACAGCATTTCACGCATGGCATCAGCTTTAATTTTCCCATTAGCGCATGAGGGGACGAGGCCCTGCTTCGAAAATGAGAAGCCAGAGTCCAGAGGGCGGATCGGCCGCTCGGGAGCCTAATTACGGATGGCACTGGTGCGTGGACCCCGGCCACTGGACACCCCGTCCCCTGAGGAGCTGCTGAGGGTGGCTGGCGAGGGAGGGGTATGGATGTGCAGAAGAGAGATTGGCCCCTTAGGGTGGGAGGTGGTCCCCCATTTTGTAGACTTGAGCTGGGGCTTAGGGGGCCTGGTGCGAGGCCTGGGGAAGATGGCCACGGAGGCAGAGGCAGAGGCAGAGGTCAAAGCTGGCTTTCTCCCCCGCCCTGGTGGATGGCTCGGGCAGGAACAGATGCCCAGGGTAGGTCAGCAGTTGCCATTTGAGGACCTGGAGGGGCCTCGGGGCTGGCCAGAGAGCCTGCCTTCGTTCCGCGGTGCACATGAGGTCAGTCTCGTGGCCTGACGGGCGGCCAGGCCGTAGCAGCAGGGGCCTTGTCATCTACCTCCATCTCCCCAAAAGGCTTATGCTGTCATCCGCAACTCATTTTGGCTTATTTGGTATCGGCAGAGGGACAGGACAGCTGGCTGAGGACCTGCTAATTATAGTGGCTCGAGGATTTGAACTGAGGTATTGAGTGCCTCCAAACCATGTCCTGGTTTTTTTGTACAAACTAACCTTTTAACCTTTTTTCCTGAGCACAAACTCAGCTTGGTTGTGGCCCAGGCACCACCCACCACTCCCTCCCGTCCCGGGCAGAGGCCAGCATGGGACCCCTGCCCCAAGTCTTACCTTGGCTGCAAGCGTCCAAGTCGAGCTCCTCCTGTCCTGCGGGACTGGAACTGCACTTCTTTCTAAAAAGTTAGTGGATAAATGCATTTTCTTAATTACGAAAGTCCATCTTCCTGACACGCATACATTGTCCACAGTGGCAAACACCACCCTCCCAGCCTCTGGACTTTCTTGTCACGCCTGTGTTTTCTGCCACCGCCTTGCTACACAGAGCCTCTGCGCCGTCTCTCTGGCATTTCCTCTGTGCCAGGGATTCCTGTTAAGCATCACACACATTTTGCTTCTTTGAATACTTACAGCAACCTATGCAGGCATTACTTTTTTTTTAATCCTCATATTTGAGAAAGGGAATCTGGGTTCCAGGGCCGTACCTGCCTTCCTAGCTGGGACGGAGCAGGGCCTAATGTGTAGCCAGCCGCAGCCAGGTGTCTGCCTGTGTCGTCTTTGGCCTTTGAGCTGGACTCCCAAGCTCCTGGCGAGCCCCTGTTCTTGGAGGACCCCCATTTTGTTCTCTAGCCAATGGTCCTAGAGTTCATGTGAGTCTGGGGCCCTCGCCTCTGTGGGACCCTGAGCCTATCTCTAAACTTCCTGAGCTCCCCCCCTTCCTGACTCTGTCTGTGGGCACTTGTACACAGTATCTTCTGGGCTGTTCATCCCTATCCACGGGACCCCTGAAGTGTTTTGTCCTGCCACCTCGGGCACACAGTAGGGCTGCGGGCAGCAGGCAAGGCCTGGGCGAGGCCTGGGCGAGGGCTCGGAGAGGCAGGGTACCCCGGTCTTCACACCTTTGAGCAGTTTCTTCTCTCCCTCCCAGGTGGCCTGGGGGACACATGGCTGCTTTCTCCCAGGAACGGAATGGGTGCCTGGCCCAGGATCAGATCAAAAGGTCTGAAAAATGATCTTTTTACTTCTCTTAATGTGTCAATTTAGATAATTGGCAAATTTGTAAATGTCTTAGGATGGAACTAATACGCATCTTTCATCCCGCAGCTGGGGTTCACTGCCCCGGTGGGCAGTGAGCCGGTGGGTCCCTCCCCAGGATGGCCGTCCTCCTAGGCTGGAGGACCAGCATCCCAGGCTCTGCGTCCTGCCAGGTACGTGGTCCTCCTCTCTCACACCTGGTGGCCTCTCTTGGGAGGGAGAGCCCTGGAGGAGGAAGTCCTCATTGCTCTGGCCTGTGTGTCAAATGGAGCCAAGGGGGGGGGTCTTAAAATCTATCACCATGATGCAAAGAGGGCAAGGGTGGGAGAGGGCCACCGTTAGAGGAGAAGGGTGACCCTGGACACTTGATAGTAACCCCCCTTCTGTGGGATGGGGACAGAGAGGTTCAAATGTTGCCTTGATGCCTTAAACAAAATAGAATACAAAATGTCCGCCACAAGGTGGGTACCCAGCATAAGTGAAAGGGGCTCTTATTTTAGGGGGATCTATCTCCCCAAGGATCCCTGTGAAAACCCCCTCACTTTTGAGAATTCAGAGGGAAAACAAGGGAGGGCAAGAGGGAGGCGGGGTTCCAGGGGCCTTGTTCTCTTCTCTAATTTTGATTGGCATCATCTGGATTGATGTGGGCGTCGTGAGGAGTGTCCGTCTCTGCGTTGGATTACCCAGCCTGCAGGTCGATGCAGGAAACGCCAATCTGGTACTGCATTTTATTTTTATTTATCATCAAAATACTCTGTATTTGCAAAATGCCGACAGTCACCTCAAGGTATACACGAGGACCAAACCGAGTCTGCGATGAAACGTGTGTGATAAACAGCAGGAGAGGTGGTTAAGGGCCGGGCATGCAGGCAGAGGACTAGTTAGTTAGCCTGTCTCACGTTTCTTCTGCACAAAATCACGGTTGGAAAGAGGGCTCTGCCCAGCAGAGGGGAGAGAGTTCTCCATCTGCGTTAAATCGTGGGGAGACATTTCACCAGGTAACTGATGAGTGTTTTGTGCAGTTGAGGGCCAGCACCGACGCTGGACCAGTTGGTTTAGTTTGGTATTCTATGGGCTACTGAGCCTCAAGGCTTCCTCTGCAGATGGGACCGTAATGTCCCATCCTTGCTGCACAGCCATGTGCGGGCTCAGGGGTTCTGACAGCTGGCAACAGCTGCAGGGGCCTGAGCAGCTGGGTATAAAGCTTAGTGTGTCAGCAAGCCTTGGGGAGAAAGGGGCTTCTGATGGGGGGCAGGGGGCTACCCTGGACATGGGGTGGGCCCAGACCAGCCAGATTGCACATGGAGCTGACAGGTTAGCAACACTAATGCCTTTTAGCCACGGCCCCTCCGGGGTAGGATCTGGGAGGAAACACGGCAATTGTGTGTTCCGATCGGCCTGTCAGGTGACGTGGCAAGGCCCCGGCTCTTTGCCAGCAAGCCTGCTCGGCTGTTGACGCACGTGAGCCGCTGTGTTCCATGTTCTCTAGAGGCCTGTGTCCCCTCTCCAGGACCTATCTCATGTCACATTCCCCCGGAGTTATCATTCCAGTCGGCTAATCCCTGAGAACATGGGCCAGGGCATTAGCTTTCTTAAAGACCAAAAAGGAAAAGCACCCCGCACCCCCCCCCCCACGGGTGCACTGCAGACACTGCTGGGCAGGCGGCTCGGGAGGGATTTGGGGCTGTGGGTGGTGAAATCATAGCCACAGGCACGCACCTGCTGGCCTCATGTCACTGACAAGCTGCTTGGAGACCGGGGCTCCAGCGTCAGAGCGTATAAAATTAAAAAAAAAGGAATGATAAAAACATGAATCCCCCCGGGTCTGCAGAGCTTGCTTTGGGCATACGTAACCGGCTCCTAATTCGTCAGCCAAAATGCTCTTTGCATTTGTAAAAATGACAACTAAAACAAAAAAACTCATAAGCAAACAAACCAAAAAAAAAATCCTCACGAAATGTTTATTTTAATTATATAAGAAATGCATTGATAATTAATACACTCATTAGTAAAAAAAACAAATCAAACCTGCAGAGAAAGCTAAAGCTGTCTTTAACCCGTGCCTCAAGTCCAGCCTCCCACCTCCCCAAATGAACTGCCCTGCTCAATTTCACGTGTGTGGTTCCAGATATTTTTTCTGTGCATTTGCATATGTACATAAATATACCTCCAAAATATATTACTGTGTTTCTGTTTTACATAGACTATCTCACGGTGTACATTTCGCTTTGCAGTTCCCCTCGGCTTGTTTTGCTTCCTTCAAGAATCTGCTTGGAGATAATAAAGATCAACGCCATTCCTTATCCCAGCACCTCAGTCTCCTAGAATCCACATCCCCGGGAGTTGATTTAACCACCTCGCTGCCGCTGCTGCGAAGCCCAGCTCCTTCCCCCTGCTGGGGATGGACCGTGGCAGCAGGTGTAAGTAATTGCCGAGGTCTGGATTTGGGGAGTGGGCTTGCGAGTGTTTATGACATTATTACAAATGAATATATGAATGCATACATTAGCAAACTAAAAGGGGACACGCTTGGATCCATGATGAGAACGTGTTTATGAACAAAAGACCGTGATTAACCCAGTTCGGCACCGAATACTGAGGTCCATTAAAAGACAATAGGTCTCTGCTGTTTCATTCTTTTTAAGAGCTGTTTAATATTCCGGGGTATGTATGCACCATTGTTGATTACACCCTCCCCCATTGTTGAAAACCCCAGCTGTATATCCTCTGGGGGAGGAGAATGTATGCAGATAGAAGCTTTGGTCAAAGCCCTAGCTGTCAGGGTAGGTTTGTGGGTGTCCACTATATTATTTTAACAAATGCAAATAAAAGTGAATATATAAATAAAAGCGGTCTCCGCACTGATCGGTGAGGAGGGCACGTCAGAAACCGACATTTCGATTAAGAGGGTTCTGCTCAACTGACGCCTGGTAAAACAGTTCTGCACCGTCCCCATTTTTTGTCATTACTAATGACCCTGCAGACAGCCTTCTTCAGCTCAACCTGTAAACACATCCCCAACTGCGTTTACCCCAACTTCTTAGAGGTGGGATAGCTGGGTTAAACGGTTTGCACAAGTTTATTTTCATTGAGTGATCTTTCTACAACGCCATTTTGACCTTGTTACTGTCTTGCCTTCAATCCTCTATCTGACTTCCCGGAGCTTCCGGGACATGGTCCAAAAAGAAAAAAGAAAAAAAAAAAAGCCTTAGCCTGGCGTGAAAGCTTCTTTGGGGTCTGGCTGAATAAAACCTGCCTGTGCACCTTGTGCCCCCCACCCCATTTCCGGTCGGCCCGCTTGTCCTTGACCTTCGAGAGCAGCCTGACCCCCCCCCCATGGAGAAGCCGGGGTGAGATGTGTCTCCCCTTCCACATGCTCAAAAGTCCACCGATACCCTGTCCCCGGGATTGCGATGCCCCTGTGACACTCTGCTTGTCAGAGAGAATATTTGCATTTTTCTAGAATCTATAACAGTAACCAAATGTTAATCACCCTTTCCTTTGTCCCTTGACAGAAGCCCCCGGCTCCTCTGGGTTGCTTGAGTCTGATGTCCCCTAACTGAAAACCACCTGGCTTTCGCTTTGGTCCGATCTACAGCATCAGGGGGTCCTTGCCTGCTCTGTGGCGCTGGGTGAGTCTGCAGATTGCTGTAATATTGCATGTGCACACACACACACACACACACACATGCACACACACACACACACACACACACACACACACGCCCGGGGTGGGGGGCTGTACTCCCACGGCCCCACCTGCTCTGTAGCTCTCTGGCAGCTGTGTCAGGGCCCCAAGACGGGGCGGGGGGGGGGCAGGGGCGAGGGCCGAGGGGTAGTGACTCTCGATGAGCCTGCAGGGTAAACTCAGCCTGGAGACTGCAGATCCCATCTTTACAGCTTGTACCTTGTTAGAGGCAAAAGAATCTGGTCCCTGGGCAGGAAGGAGGAAAGGGCACAGGACAGCTGGGGAGACGCTGAGGGCTCTAGGGACAGGGTAGGACAGGGCTGAGAGTGGGTGCTTCTGCCTTTGGGACAGGGTCATGTTCGAGAAGGGGCACAGGTGGAGGGTCCACGATGCAGGGTCAGCTTTGCCTTCGAGGGTGGAGGACTTGGTGTGTGTGCAGGGGTGACAGGAGTCACCAGCAATGTTGGTGGGTTTGGCCCTTTCTTCCCCAGGGGGTGGCTGAGGGGGGATCACCATGAGCCAGCCGTCCTGCACTCAGACCCAGATGCAGGGCACAGAGCCGTGTGTCCTTGGTAAGACCCCACGTGTTTTTGTGCCTTGCTTTCCTGATATAAAATAAAATAAAAAAGCAAAAGAAAAGAAAAAAAGAATCACAATCTCCCTCATATGGGGCTATTGAGATCTCAATGAGAAAATAACGCAGATAAATCACCCAGCACAGGAGCTCGCATAGCGCACCCAGCAAAATCTGCGGCTTTCCTGTCTCATCTATCCTGGGTGCTTAAGCCGCCCTCCCTCAGCAGGCAGCAGCGGGACCAAACAGGAAAACAAAGAGACCCTGGGGGAATGCGCGCCCTCGCAGGCGCCCCCCAGGGACACCGCGCGCCTGTGCTCAAATACCCGGGTGCGGCGAGGGGTTGCCCCCGCTGCTTGTAACTGGGTTCTCCTGAAAAGTTTGGTGAAAGTTTATTTTGTTTTTATACAAATACGTATAAAAAGTCAGACTGCTCTCAGGCAGCTTTTTCAGGCTCCTGTTTTATGGGGTTTGGCGAGAGGGGCTCTGGGGGAACAGTGGTCACAGTCTCTAGAGGGCAGCGACTCCTGGAAAGACTCCTGGCTGACCCGCGGTCTCCTCCGTCTCACAGACAGTCCTCTGTGGACGGGGCCATCTAAATGAGGTTTTTGTGTGTGGGGGCCACCATACCTAGGAGAAAGTAGGGTGTGCTAGTTGCCCTTCACATAGAAGTGACCTCCTCGGCCGCCTCGCACAAAGGTCTCCCTTCACTGGGGACGCGTCTCTGCAGCTATCTGCAGACCTGTACAGGTCTCTGTAGTGTAGCCCCAGATTTTATGCTGAAACCCCATTTCCTGCCTTCTTCATGTGTGGGGGAGGGAGCCAGGCTCTATCTGTGGCTGGAGCAGAAGGAATTATTAATGTCTGGGGGTGGCAGAGTGTCCCCTCCCTGCCCAGCAGGGGCAAAAGGGCTGCTGTCCTGTGGTCTCTGCTTCTGGTTAGGGATTTGGGTCAGTGACTTGCCAAATTCTTACCAAAGGTCCCCAGAGCCCTTTCTGTATCCGCAGCCTCTCCCAACCAGAAGTGTTTATTCATTCGATTTCACAGGAGGGTGCCTTCTTGTTCCCAGCCCCTCATTGCCCCTCCCTGTGTCATGCCAGAGACAGTAACACAAATGTAAATGTCATGTCACCAAACGTTTTCACATCGAGAGTTTCAAATCAGCCCTTTAATAACTGAAGACAACGGCAGCAACCATAGAAAAACAAACACCCGAAGCTCAGAGCACACAAACTGTTTCTGCACAGGGCTGGCAGTGTCCAGCCAGGCGGCCAGGGCAGTCTGTCTGTCCTTTGGCCCACAGAGAGCCAACCAGCCCGTGCGCTCACCTGCAACACGATGCTGCCTCCCCACGGCGGGCTGCAGCAGCTGAGAGACCCCGAGGCCAACAGATTGGGCTGTCAGGAGCAGGACAATTAGGCGGCAGTGACAGAGGCTTGTTTGCCGAATAACACCACCCTCCTCGAAATCTTTCTGCCCCATAGAGGCGCATTTCTGCCCCTGAGGATTAGCCAGGCCTCCCCCGTCAATTCACAGGCACGGCCAGCCTTGTAGCCAACACATGCTGGTGCATATACACAGACACCCGCGCACACACACACACGTGTGTGTGCCCAGTACGTGCGTGCACTAGGAACAAAGACAACGAGAAACTCCTTTAGAAACTGCAAAACACCGGCTTGTCTAGCAGAGGTCCTCTGTCAAAGGCCCCGTCCCCCGCCCCCAGCCCCTGGGAACCTCACCCCCATGAATAGGCCAGGAGAGGCAGCTCTGGACTCTAGCTTGGGGTACATTCCCCCACATGTAGGCCCCTCGGCCCCGTTGCCAGGCCAGCACCTCAACTGGCCAGACCCCCCTTCCTCCCCCTGTTGGCCTCAATCACTCACCCCCATTTCTCCTCCTCTCCCTCATTACCTCCCTGCGACAGGGGTGGCTCACCAACAGTCTGTATGCCTTTGCCATTTTACCCCGGGGGCAAATTACATGCAAAGGTCACACATCCTTGTCCAGACCCCAGCCTGCCCCTCTTGGCGGGCCCTCCCTCCTTGTTTAGGACTTAGCACCCTGGGGGTTTCTCGAAGGCCTAGAGGTGCAGAGAGCTGTGCTGCAGCCTCCCCAGCCACGTAGTGGCCTGTGTCTGTCTGCTCATATGGCTCCCAAAACGGGTCTCCCTTTCCCTCCCGGGCAGCCCGCCGGGGGCTCAGCCCTCCCCTCACCCCTGCAGCCCTTACATCTTTGCAGGCTGCCTGCTCACTTGCTTTCCACTCCTCTGCATGCTGTGCTGAATAGAAACCCCCCACCCACTGTGGGAGCGGGTTTCAGGGCCTCTCTACCTGTCTGGGGCGCCTCTCCCCTGTGCCTTGGCACCTGGGCCGGAGCCCTTTGCCCTGCTGTTCTGCCAGAAGTCCAGGGGAGGGCGCCGTGCTCCCCAAGGGGGCCAGCTGCTCCAGGTCTCTGTTAAGCAGCTCCGAGCCCTCTTTTTTTTTTTTATGGCCCCTTCGCCAGTTGCCAGGGAGAAGGCTCTCTATGCAAAGCCCCCTGCCTTTTCTGCTGCAGCCGCTGGCTGGCTGGCTGGCTGGCTGGCTGGCCCAGGTCAGCCCCGCCGCTGTAGCACAGCATCAGCAGGCAGCTGCGGCAGGGCTGGGGGGCTCCCGAGCCAGACCGACCGCTGAAGCCCGCTCCCCAGCTCAGAGACCACGGCAATTCCCTTTATTTTTCAGATTCTCGGTTTTTTTCCCCTGTGAAATGGAGATGAGAGTTTCTCTCTCACCGGCTTGAAGGCAGGACTGGATGAGATAAGAGTAGCCTAGCACACATCAGACGCTTCATAAATGCTTGTGGAGTTGACGATAGGACCCAGGGAGGGAGGGATGCATGTAACAAGTGTCATAAGAAAGAAAACAGTCTGGCCTTTCGAGACCCTGCACCGAATACGAACGGGAATCTCTCCTAGCAGTCCCCCTCTGCCGGCTTAATCGCACAAATCAAGTCAGCCGGAGGCAGCCCCCGGCCTGCGGGACTCGCCGTAGATGCAGCAGGCGGCAGACATGACGCGCAGACCCCACGTCTGCGTTTAATAGACCCAGGATTTACATTGTATACAACGGCACCAGGGGCAAAGCAGAAAGACAGAAAGGAACATTTTTCCCTGCCACTTCCTTGAGGGGCCAGCTTCTGCTTCCAGAGAGGAAGGGGTCTGGGGGCAGAGGACCCCGCAGGGTCCAGGCATCCCATAGACTGTGGGGAACTAACAACCCCCCCCATTCACTCATTCTCCCAAACACCGCAGTGCACCTACCTTCCCAGGCCCGGACCTGACCCGAGAGAGGCTGGGGATGAGGTGATGCCAGTCGGCTTCCTGTCCCCGAAGCTCAGTCAGTCTGGTGGGGGAAACAGAGGGGATAAGTCACTATAAATCAAGGTGATTAAGGGAAGGGATGACAGCTGAGATTCATGGAGCCCCATCCAGGAGCCCCGAGCTGAGCTAGCTGCATGGAACTCACCAAGCCAGGACCCTGAGCACTAGTCTCATGATCCCCATTTGATTGATGAAGAAACTGAGGCACAGAAAGGCAAAGTCCCATACTCACCGTCTCTCAGCTGGTGTGAGGTCAGGCCAGGATGGAACCCCAGGCTCTCCGAGGCTCCCCACCACACCCTGCTGCTGAAGACTGCTCAGCGAGGCTGTGCCGAGTGCTGGGGGGGTGTGGGTGGGCAGGGGATGGATTGATTAGTTATAAGCACCTCCCAGCGGTGCTTGAGATCCCAGCTCCTCTGTGGCCCAATCCGTTTGAAGGGCAGATTCAAAATTAGGTGTTAGCGCCTATGGGCAGAGGCTTATGAAAATGGCATTATTAACCTGATGTGGAGAGGGCTTTGCCTGTCTGCAAGCAGATTGCAGATAGAGCCGGAGGGGGCTGGGGCTTGTTTGTGTGGACAGTGAGTTAGAGAGGATGGAGAACATCCAGGAGCCCTCTAAGGCTCCTGATGGCAAGAGCCAGCCTTGGAGGGGCCGGGGCTTGACAGCTGGGAGCAGACGCCTCTTAAGGGCAGCCCCCTTGCCGCAGGGAAGTGCCCCCCAGCTGGGACTCACTCTGGGAGGAGGGCCCCCAGCCCTACTCTGACGCAGACAGGGACCACGAGCCTCCCTTCTCTTTAGTTTCCCATCTGCGAGATAGAGGTGGAAACTGACATTTCAAGGAAAGACCCTGTTCCCGCCACCTCCCCTGGGCTCTGCTGCGCTTGCCAGACACCTGTCTGCTTGTCAGCAGTATTCAACAGGAGAGCTCCCGTGGCTCCCTTCCCCGGAGGGAGGAGGGAGAGATGTGGAAGGGGAGGGGAGAGGGGAGAGGCGCCCCCCACTCCCAGCGGCGCGCAGCCGAGGACTTCTGCATTGGGCAGGAGTTGGGTCACTGAAGATACAATTGTGCCAACTCACGGTGCGGTGGAATCAAGACAGGCTGAATTCTTCAGACACCAGCCAAGAGTCTGTGACGCCCCCAAGTGCCACAAGGGGGCTGCCTGGGCCACATTTTAGAGTCCGCAAAGTGAGGAGGGGGAGCCGGTCTGGAGGGACGCGCACTTGCTCTTGGCAGTGGCTTTGGGTTGCGGCAGCAGCGGGCGCGGGCGGCGCGGGGCCCGGGCTGGGGGCGGCCGGAGGGGCCGCCGCGGAGGCTGCAGGCGGCGCCCCCACCCCTCACAGCAGCAGCTGTGGCGGAGGGTCGGAGCGGTCCGCTGTCGGGCTTCCGAAGTGGGAAATGAAAGATGAGCGCGCAGCGCGGAGCGCGGGCGGGCGGGCGGGCGCGGCGCAGTGGCCAGGCGCCCAGGAAGCGGTGGGAGAAGGGGAAGAGGGGGCTGGCTCCTCCGGCTGCGGAGAAGTGGGGGCGGTGGAGGGCGTGGGTGTAGAGGACCAGGGGCGCGGGGTGACTCAGTGCGCAGACAGGGGCTGAGAGCGGCTCCGGGGGACTCAGTTTTAGAGAAAAAGCACCAACTCTTGCCCTTCCAAAACAGAAAAAAAAAAGGAAAAAAAGAAAAAAAAAAGCGTTTGAAAACTAGACAGCTGAATCCTTCCCAGCACGGCTGAGCCGGCCACTCTAGGGTCTTCCTTCAAAGCGTGTCTGATGGGTGACAGTGATGTCCCAGAAACCAAACAGGCACCGGCGTCATGGGCGCCGCTGGTGCCTGTTTGAAGGGAGATGCCCACCAGCCCGTGTCGAGCCAGGAAGGGGCTGGGGGATGCTGAAGGGGCAGGAGGGCTGGGACAGCTGGCCGGCATCTGGCTGACAAGCATCCTGGCCCCCTTGCAGACTCTCCATCGCCCACCCTCCCCTGAGTGGTATGCCCCTCTCCAGCCCCCTCTCCTCTCTAAGATCCTGTGAATCCGTCCCCTGGCACTCCCCAAGGGTTAGTTTAGACTCCTTGGGGTTTTAAATGTCTCCTGCTCATCTCCCACACTTTATTTTTACTTGTAGATTTAGAAAACCTTTTACTAGGGGAAATTTCAAACAACACTAACGTAAAGCAGGGCATGTTCTAAAATCACAATTTTATCTTTTCTAGCACCATCACCCGGATATAGCTGCCATCGAATCCTGACCCCTCTTGTGTCACCTAATCCCCAAACTGTACCCCACTCCCACTCCCACTCCCCAAGTGCCCCCCTCAGGACTGTTTTGAAGCAAATTCCAAACAACATATCACACCCCCCCAACATTTTTGAGCACATAAATATAAAAAGACTCTTTTTTATAAAAATATAGGCATGATACCATTATCACAATTAAAAAAATTAATAGCATTTCCTTTATGCTGTCCAACCTCTATTCAGCATCTACATATTCTTGATTGGCTCATAAATTTCTTTTATAGTTGGCTTGTTCAAATCTGTCCAAGCTACTTCCTGCACTTTCAAGGGGCATGTGGGGTTCTGGAAGGTAGCTGCAGCTACAAATTCAGGGGTTTGAACATCTGCCCAGATCTGAAGTCAGAAATGCAACCTTGGATAACCTCAGTTTTCTCACTAAAAATGGGGCAAGTCCTGGGTGTCTTCCAGGGTCACTGAGAAGGTTAGAGATGAATCCACATGAAGCCCCCAGCCCTGGGCCTTGTATATAGTAGACACTCAGCAAGCAGTAGCTGCAAAAATTATTCTTTTTCCCAGAAACGTCTAAAGGAGAGTTGAACTGGGGTGGGCAAAACAGAGCTGGCTCTCCTCCACAAAACAAAGGCTCCTGGCAGTCCAGGGCCCCTGAGTGATTAAAACAGTACGTGCACCACATCTCAACAAGGCCAGCCTGCAGTTCGGGGGCTGAGTCCTCCTGGACCTCGCAGCTTGCAAATCAGCTGCCTGACCCCAGCTTCTGCGACCTGGGACCAACAGGGGACCCCGTGGGGGCAATCCACTAGGTGGCACTCTGTGCTGTGAGTCCCCTGTGGACCACTGCCCTACACTGCTCAGGCCAGAGCCCAGCTCAGGGTGCTGCAGGAGTGTGCACACCACCCAAACACTGCAGATAATGTCTAACAAGCATTTCTCAACACGCCGCGCAAGATGCAGCGGCTTTTTCTGGGCTTAAATCCCAGCTCAGTATCAGAGACAGAGGGAATGGTCTTTTAAGTTGCTGAGGCCAGGCCCTGAAATGTCTGTCCACTCTCTCTTTAAATCTGCCTCCCAGCTACATCTGATCTCCCTTTATCTTACAGATGAGAGGAGTTTGCCAGTGACGCACCCAAGATCTGCTAGGACGCAGGACCCGGGGTGCCAACCCAGGTTTGTCTCATTCCTTTGTCAGTCTGAGAGGTGGAAGGGTGGATGGAGGTTTAGGTCTGATGGATGGATGGAGTCCTGCATCGAAATGCATCAGTGTGTGGAGAGGTGGCTGTCTGACTGGGGAATGCTGGTCAGGTGGGTGACTGATGAAGTGCAGGTGGTGGACCAAGAGATGAATGAGAGAGTATAATCAGTTTCTCACCGAGATTGAAGGCTTACTTGATCTTCCAAGGGAGATTTCCTCGGAATGGAGCTTGCTAGTGAAGCGTCTGGCTGTGTTCTGTCTCCGAGTGTGCCGACTGGCTCAGGTGGCTTTGGGACCACAGGTGAGTGACCAGGTCATGGGGACCAAGCTGCGGTGCTGGAGCTGCTCAGTGGCAGCTCTCGGTCCACGCTGTTTTCACACAACACTGGGACCTGCTGTCCGGCTGGCAGCTGCCTCTCCACAGCACCCCTGATGACTAAGCCCCGGGCCCCAGACACATGCTAAGCCCCTTTCTAGTGTCAGGCATTGTTTTATATCCTCTTAATTGTCATAGTCACCCTCCCTGAGAGTTTCCAACTTCAATGAAGAGAAAAGGAAACCGAGGTTGAAGAATGATAAAGGACTTGCCCAAAGTCACATGGGTGGCGAATGTAAGCCCGGGATTTGAACCCTGGTCTTCCTTCCTTCTAAGCCCACACCCCTAGCCTATCTCCTTTACCAGATGGCCGTGCTTGAAAAAACTCTGCACTCCTGGGGCTCACTCACTCATGTCAGGTTCACCCTCCTGGTCTTGCCAGTGAGCTGAACCTCTCGTCCAATCAAATTCTAGTTTATTTCTCAAGTAACACCTTCTCCAGTGTCTTTTACAAGGGATCATCACACGAACAAGGTGCCACAGGTGCCACTGGCATCCTGCAGTATCATGGATCAAGTCAAAATTGATTAAGTCCGAATTTGATCTTTGGACTAAATGCTAAGGGAAGCAGATGTAAAATTGACTCCAGAGCCTAAAGGGGTGCCAGGCAAGGAGGGAGGGCATCGTGCAGAGGACCAAAAGGCAAACCGGCAAGCCTCCCTACAGAGCTGGTTTACAGTGAGCAGATTTGTTTTGAGAACCTGTTTATGGGCCAAACTCTATTAAAAACATCCAGGATGCTGAGGTTTTAACCCAGCTCTGCCATTTACTAGTTTGGACAAGGTATTGAACCCTTGTGCCTCAGTTTCCCCAGTTGTAATATGACGAAATACCAATAGTACCATATTAATGGGTACTTAAAAATTAAATGAATCAAACATATAAAGTGCTTAAAAGAATGATTCCCACTGGCTTGGTGGTGCACGCCTGTAATCCCAGTACTTGGGAAGCTGACAGAAGGATTGCAGTTTGGAGGATAGCCTCAGCAGGTAGTGAGACTCTCATCAACCTAGCAAGACCCTGTTTCAAAATAAAAGTAAAAATAGGGCTGGGGTGTAGTTCAGAGGTAAGAATACCCCTGGATTCAATCCGCCATACCACAAAAGAAAAAACAAAAAACAATGATTCCCATGTGGTAAGCACTCAGTAAATACTTCATTATAAATAAAATTATGGTTATAACTATTCTCAATGAGATGTCATCTAGTATCTTTGGTAAAAAAGCATTACCCACATTTTTTTTTTTTGGTACTGGGGATTGAACCCAGGGGCATTCTACTTCCAAGCTACACCCCCAGCCCTTTTTATTTTTTATTCTGAAACAGGGTCTTGCTAAGTTTCTGAGGATGCCGCTAAGTTGCCAAGGCTGAACTTGAATCCACCACGGTCCTCCCGTCTCAGCCTCCCAAATACTGAGATTACAGGTGTGCGCCACCACACCCGGCATTTAGCCACACTTTATAGATACCCCAGTAGGTGCTCAGACAGGTGTGTGAGTTTGCTTTTGGAGGATAGTTGGTGAAATAGAAATGCAAGCACAAATTTAAGTCTAGATGTTAGTTTTAGTCATGGGAGTGAGAGTTGTACACACCAAATGGATGTGATCCATCTAAGGAAAGCGTGTCTCACAGACTAGGTGAACCCTGCCAGGAGGGATTCCTGTACAGTCTGGGGACTTTCCCCAGGTTGGGTGGGAACCTGGGAGAAGCGGAGTTGGTGAAGGGCAAGATGCAGAACGCAGATTTTCCTAACTGAAGTTTCTGAAGTTGAAGTTAGTTACACTTAATTGCTTCTAGAAGCAGTGGCCAAGGATAGTCGGTTCATGCATAGCCTCCCACCAAACTTCTCTCCGTACTGGTTTTTTGCAGGAGAAAATGAGCCACTTTAGAAACATTTCATTTCCTGGTCTGTAGAGGGTGGCCAGTCAGAACAATTCTGCGTCTCACACCATGGGGGCATGAGGACAGTGTGTCCTCCTCCCATTTTGGGGGCAGAACACTTGCAATTTGATCCTGGGTGCTTGTGGCTGCATGTCGGTGGTCTGTATGGTGTGTGGGGGTTACCATGGTGCCCTAACAGCCTGGTGGTAGGTGGTGGGCTTTGTGTTGATACCCATGTGCTGGCTGTGTTGAGTGTGAGCTATGACCCCAGCATAGCCATACAAGTCAGTGGAAGCTGTAGGCACTGTAGCGCCTCCAAAGGCAAGCTGGAAGCCAGGTATGGTGGTCCACATCTGTGATCCCAGCATCTGGGGAGGCTGAGGCAGGAGGATCACAAGTTCCAGGCCAGCCTGGTTAACTTAGTGAGACCGTGTCTCAAAATAAAAAAATGAAAAGGGTTGAGGATGTATCTCAGTGGTAGAGTGCTCCTAGGTTCCATCCCCAGTTTTGCAAAAGGGGGGAAAAATAAAAAGCACAGTTGATGTATTCATCCAGAACTTCCGATACCTCCTGGAGATGACCTCTGTCCCTGGGCTGCCCGTGGGAGTCAGACAAGCCTTCCCCCCCATAGGCATTCACACACTCACGTTGTCAACTGGCAGTGGGGCAGTGCTACAAAGATGAGAAACAGGGGCTCAGTGGGCAAGACAAACCAGAAGCCAGGCTGCCCACCTTGGCCCGCTAGTGCCGCACCATCCCAGCTACACGATCACGTAGAAGGTACCCATCCTCTCGCAGGCTCAGTTTCCCCATGCATAAACTAGGACCTTATGCCGGGCGTGGTGGCGCACACTTGTAATCCCAGTACTGGGGAGGTGGAGTCAGGAGGATCGCAGGTTCACGGCCAGCCTCAGCTACTTAGTGAGGCCCTGTTTCAAAATAAAAATAAAATTTGGTTGGGGGTATAGCTTGGAGGTAGAATGCCCCTAGGTTCAATCCTCAGTACCACAAAAAAGGGGGGCCCTAAAATGTCTTGCTCAAATATCAGCACCTTGGGGAGGCTTCCCCCCTCACTTCCTGCTCTCTTTCCCCCATGGTTCTTACCACCATTCCATCACACATATTGGACTTACTTATTTTGAATATTCTACCCATAGAGATGTTAACTCTCAGTGGATTTTGTGTGATTACTTCACTGCCCTGTCCCCAGGACCTGGGGTCGAGTACAGGTGTGTTAAAAACTTTGATGGGGGGTAGAAAGAAAGATCGCCACTGTTGATTTGGATCCACACCCGAGGAATGCCAATGTATGCAAAGCAGGCCGCATGGTGCCTGGTACAGAGTACGCATTCAATAAATATCGGCTAATTATGATTATTATGTCTAATTCGCAGGACTGTTGTGAGGATCAAACGAGATAATGTATGCTAAAGCGTGCTGTGAACACTACGTGCTGGGTACAGGAGGTACAACATTAACAATCCCTGCTGCTTACAGGGAACTTGCACATACATGTCGGGCCTGTCGTTCTCACTCCACCTGGGAGGGAGGGAGGGAGGCCGGGGAGTTACTGACCCTGAGGCCCACTGAGGGGTCACGCCTGGCCCCAAAGGCCAAGGCGGGCGGTGAGGCCCAGCCTAGTGGTCTTCCCAGCATGCTTTTGTGGAAGCCCCCAAATGGCTCTGTTTATGTACATATGACATTATACTGGTGCATGTAACTTACAGAATGATTTCCTTGTCTCTGACTTGCTGGAAGGTGAGCGTGTCGCGCACCTGCACAGGCCATGCCGGGAGGACGGGAAGGGAGCGTAGGAGCCTCCTTGGGCTTCTGGGAAATAATTTGACCTTCCAGAATCTCCTGGCCCTGGCTCCCCAAGAACAGCCCACTCCACGCAGCGAATTGTGGCTCTCCAGGGCGCGTCCTTCCGCTGCATTTCTGTTTTCCAGGCATTTGCTTGAGCTTTGATGTTGTGTCCAAAAAAAAAAAAAAAAGTCCCAATAATTTCCTGCCTGGGGCCCCTCCTTCCCGAAGCCCTCAGCCTGGCCTGAGCATGGAGATAATTTGTGTCTGTAATCCAACTGGGGGTGGATTGGGCGGGGGTGCGCGCGGGGCCCAGAGCGGCCTGAGGATCGGTCGTCGGTCGGTCACGTTGGACCCCGGAGGGTGTTGCTGTCCTCATTCTACAAGTCGCACAAGTCGAGTCGGGGCACAAGACAGAGAGGCCAGGTCACGTCTCTGCAGTTACACAGCTTACGAGTGCCTGCTGGGGTGGAACCTGGTCTGTCTGTCTGTCTAGCACCACAGCTCGGGCGCCGCTGCCGTGGGAGCAAAGATTGGAGGAGGGGCTCAGAGGTGGGGTGGGAGCATTTTTTTTTATCTGGCTGACTTTGGCATGGAAATAATAATTAACTTTGCTTGGGGATAAGTGCTGTGATAATGTTGCAGATGGGGAGAGAGGCAGGGAGAAATTAGTTAGCCAGTCGAAGCTTGAGGCCGGATTTGAGAGGAGGGCATCCTAGTGCAGCTACGCGCTCTGAGCCCTGGGACGCACCGCCTCACCACCGTGCGTGCAGGTGGAGGTGGTGCAGAGCGTGCGGGTGGGGTTCAAGTCCTGGTAGGAAACCCGGGTGGGCGTGCTGAGAAGTCAGCTTGTGTATCTCACTCCTCCCATCAAAGGGGGAAGGCTTTACCCCCAGGTGGGCCCAGCAACCCACTGACCCATGGAAAATAGATTTTTTGAATACTCATATATATGAAAGTTTTACACATATAAAAGGGGGAGAGGAGGGTATCTAGAAGACTCGAGAATGATTGTTAAAGGTTTAAGGAGGCAGAGGGTTAAGAGGGGGGATGGAGGCAGGGGCTGTGACTGGTTGGCCGCAAGTATTTTTAACAATCAATAAAACAGGAGAGAGGCATGCCAGGAACAGGGCTAGAGTGGGTCGTAAACCAAGGATGGCAATTAATTTGCCACAACTGAGGGACATAAAAAAGGAGCTCAGAATGATTTGCGGCTATTAATTTTATTATTAAAAATAATAAAAGAATAAGAAATAATGTAATCAGGGCATTGAATGGAACAGTGGTGAGATTTTTCTGGACAAAGGATGGTGACTAATTCAGACTAATTCAGGTCTGCTACCCTGACATTATTGAACAAAAAGGGTCCAGCAGGCCCCTTTCTTCCTTTCAGAGTGGCTTTGTGTTCCCTGCAGTGGGCACTCTGGGGAGACTGGACAGGTAGAAGCCGGGCATAATGGATGTGCCCTCAGTAGGTGAACGACTGCACACATACAATTAGAGAGTGCCACATGTGGACCAATGTTGAGAGCGTGTTTTTTTTCCCCTCCAGCTTTATTGAGGTTCAGTTGACAAATACAAATCATGTACATTTAAGGTGTGTTGTTTTGCTATACATGTAGATTGTGAAATGAATACCATGGTCAGGCTAATTAGCATATCCGGCCCTCAGAGCTACTTCCTTGGCATGTGTGGTGAGAATACTTAAAAGCCATTCTCTTTGCAAATTTCAAGTACATATTATTATTTTTTGTTTGTATGTTTTTGGAGTACTGGGTATTGAACCCAGGGACATTCTACTTCTGAGTGATACCCCCAGCCTTTTAAAAAAGTTTTTTTGTGTGGAAACAGGGTCTCACTAGATTGCTGAGAGTCTTGCTAAGTTGTTGAAGCTGGTCTTAAACCTGCAATCCCCCTATCTCAGTCTCCCAAGTGCCGGGATTATAGGTGTGCACCACCACGCCTAGCAAACTCACATTACATTTATTTTTTTGGTATTGGAGGTTGAGCTACACCTCAGCTCTCTTTTTTTTTACTTTGAAACAGGGTCTCATTACATTGCTGAGGGACCTCGCTAAGTTGCCAAGGCTGGCCTCAAAACTGTGATCCTCTGTCTCAGCCTCCCAAGTGCTGGGATTATGGGTGTGCATCCAACGCCTGGCTAAGCACACTTTATTATTAACTGTAGTCACCATACTGTACATTAGGTCCCCAGAACTTACTTCAGTACTGCAAGTTTTACCCTTTGACCAACTTCTCCCCATTTTTTCTTACCTACTGTTCCCTGTGAACCAACTTTCTGTGTTTCATGAGGTTATTAAAAACCCAAAATCCAACAAGTCCTAGACTGTTATGACTGGTGGGCAAGAAGCAAATCAACAATTGTATGGAATGGGTCTTTTTCTTGGGCTGGAGGGTGACTTTAAGTGTATTTGCTGTATAGTTAAAAATGAATTAAATGAATAAATAAATAAATAACCAAATAAAAGAAGGTCAAGATTGGATCGCCGACAATGATGTTTTCCAAGCAAAGATTAAGATTTGCCCATCAACGTACAATTGTCAACTATTTAAAGCCAAATAAGACTTTTACCTCTGTGTGTAGGAAGCATTTGGAATGTACTAGCTAATCAATATTTTTGTTCTGGATTATGGCTGGGTTCATCTCTGTTTATTGTATTTAAAAATAAATAAAAACAATGAAATGGATGGAAAGGAAGTAATGATGAGACTGTATCTGGTATGCAGGGTTACAGTGACTGTGAGTCTATGTATCCGAGTCTGTTAGGAAGGGTCGCTGTTGTTTCCTTTGTGGATAAGAGGCACAGGGAGAGATGCTTGTAATAGTACTTATTGTAATTGTTTTTGATTTGGGTGGTGAATTAATGTATATTTATTGTACTAATAAAAATGAATAAATGAATAAGTGCAAATACTGAGAACTATGCTTGAGCCAGTGAGACTGTGTCCTGAACTAAAATTATGATTAATCCTGTCCTGTTCCCCAATGACCATCAAAGATAATCTGAGTTCTTTTCATCTGTTTAATAGTTGCCTTGTATTCCATAGAGTGGAGGCCCCACAGTCAATGGGCTGCCAGGCTGTGGACGATGACCTTGGTTGTGACCTCCATGAGAAATGCCATGGACCGTCCAATGTGAGTAATGGCTACTCTTTAGTTTGGGTAGTTAATTGATGGGGGTTTATTGTATTGTTAAACATGGGTGGCTACGAAAATAAAATCAAAGATGGCGACCCACAGGCCCGTGGTGAGGCTGTCGTGAACCAGGGTGTTGAATCCAATTAGGCATCACTATTGCCAGATTAAAAAAACTGTATCTCCAGGCGGTTCTCTGTGTAGGAAATAGCAAAGAAAAAGGGAACGTGCCTATGTATCTGTGTGTGTGTGTGTGTGTGTGTGTGTGTGTGTGTGTGTGTGTGTGTGTGTATACACATATATATATATCATACATTCACATGTATATATCATATATATCTCACATGTTATATGTGTTATGTTTTGGGGTTGGGTGGTGAGCTCATGTATATTTATGCATTTGTTCAAAATAAATGGATGAATAGATAAATAAAATCAAAGAGGGTCAAACATAGGTTAATGAAAACAACATGTCATAACCTAAGATTTATAATTACACAATTCTCACAACGTTGAGTTGCATCAAAACAAAAATATCTACACTTCATTTTAATAGCAGTCTACTATTAATTTACACAGTATGGTTTGTATAGACACTTCCCTATTGATGAAGTTTGGGATATGAACTGTGAGAGAGGTTCTCATGGGTAAGGTATTGGTTGCTTTGTATTTATTGGTTAGCATTCATGGGTGTTCTTACATGATTTTTATAAAGGGCTAAACAAAATTTAAAAGGGTCAAGCATAGACCAATGAGGCTAATATTTAATAAACTAAAGCTTATTAATTCAATTCTATACAAGTGAGAGCCATTAAGAATGATCCAGGGTGTTTATTTTTCTAATTATTGCTTTCTGTTTCACAGAATGAACATGTCGTAGTTCATTTAATCATGCAGTATTTATGAGGATTTTGACTCTTGGGTGGCTAAGGCACATCAAATGTAAGTAACAGTTGGCATTTTTAAATGTTTGGCTGGAGAGAGGTGTTCAAAGCTGTCTAGAAATAAGTAAATGAATGAATGAAGAAATCAAGAGAGGGCAGATATGGGATGAAGATGATAGCATCTCATTTTAGTGAATTCTTCCTATTTTATGTTGTCTTGGCATCCACTTTGAACATAGGTTTAACTTAGACTCGAGGTGCAGGTCTCAGTCACCCTGAACCAGTTTCTAGTTCTTCACCTCCTCCCAGTTCCTCAAAGTGATAAAACCATATGTCTTCCCTATCCAACCACCTCCTGGTGACCACCTCCCTTTGGGAAAGCTAGATACAGCCTACATGACTCATTGACCCCATGGCTTGCTGTAAACCCCCCAGTTTGGCTCCCTGAAGGAAATCAGCTAGCGTTAAGACCATGTGTCCCAGTAAAGACTCCTTTCTTTTCCTGTTGGCCCTATACAGCATGCTGCCTTCTTCTTTCTGGGGTCTGTAAGTAATAAGCTGCCTCTATTCACGCGTTTTGTTGGGTTGCCTCCTCTGCATCTCACCTGACCAATACATCTGAATCTAACTTCTGTCCAGGTCAGGGCTCTCCCAGAAAGTGTCTATCTTGGTCAGAGAAGACCCTCAAGGGCCTCTGCTGGTTTAAGCAAGTTCCGTGTGGGAAGGAGCCCTGGCCACTGGTCAGACCCTTGGGCATCATGCTGTTTGCCAGGATAAAGAAGTCTTCTATGAAAGGGACACTGCACACAACCATGACCATCTCCCCAAATCCCCGTGATGACAGCACTAGAATTTATAGCCACTCCCTTTGAATGATACCTGAAGACCAAATTAGAGGCAAATGCAGCACTCCTTGTCCTAGAATCATGATTATTCTAATTCTCTAAATCCAGAGGCAATTGAAAAAACGTGCTGGTTAAGGAAGTAGTCAATATTCTTGTAACTATGCAAACATGATGGTGTGCTGGATGTTGATTTTAGTACTGAAAGTAAATAATTCCATAAATGTATAAAAGAAATGAACGACCAAAACACGGACTGGTTGAAAGGATGGTGCAAGGATGAAAGGATTATACTTAATTCAATTCCGTGCTTCTGACCACCATAGAAATCGCCCCGCCTGCTCAATTCCTGTTCCAGCTGTTCTGTATTTCATTGTATATGTGTACATAATTTATTTAAACATTTGTCCATAAATAAAGACCGCGGCAATTTACTCTTTGAAGAAGGCGCACAACAGGAGATGGGAGACAGGGGCAGTGTTCTCCTTGTACAGTAAGAGATTTGGCTTGTGGTTACTCATCCAAATTTCATTAGAAATAACCAAGTCAGATCAAAGAGAATGAGCATGAACCAAAGATGATGTTTCACAAATCAAGGGTCATGAAAAGTCCAAGTAGGTTCATTAGAAAAAGTTCTAGACTATTACCTACAGGTAGAGAGCACCTTCAGCACTGTCCAGGAGAGCTTTCGGCCATGGTGGAATGTTACCCAATTTGTTCTGTCCAGTATGGTGGCTCTTAGCCACATGAAACTACTGAACCCTTGAAATGTGGCTTGAGTGTGCATGAGGACTTCAACTTCGATTTTAACTTTTTTCTTGTGGTGCTGGGGATTGAGCTCAGGGGCCTTTTACCTCTGAGCTACACCCCCAGCCCTATTTTATTTTATTTTTTTTGTGGTACTGGGAATTGAACCAGGGGCATTCTACCTCTGAGCTATACTCCCAGACCTATTTTTTATTCTTTATTTTGAAACAGGGGCTCACTAAGTTGCAGAGGGCCTCACTAAGTTGCTGAGGCCGTCCTTGAACCTGCCGATCCTCCTGTCTCAACCTCCCAAGTACTGGGATTACAAGTGTGCGCCACCACGCCCAGCTTTTTTAAATTTTGAAACAGGCTCTTACTAAGTTGCTGAGGTTGGTCTTGAACCTGAGATCCTCCTGTCTCAGCCTCCCAAGTACTGGGATTATGGGCATGCACCACCATGTCCATTTTATCATTCTTAATCTTATTTTAGATGATCAATTCAGTGATACTCATTGAATTAGTGGTTGGGAATTATTAATTAGGTGAGTCAATGAAAAATTGAGTGCTGATCGTGGATCAATAAATAGTGAGAAAAAGGGCCAGCCATGAACCACTGCTGAGAATATGGCATAAGCAGGGAGTTGGGTGAATCAAGTTAATTTTACCATAAACATTTATTTTAATTAATTAATTAATTAAATTTTTTGCGGTACTGGGGATTGAACCCAGGGGCATTCTACCTCTGGGCTACACCCCAGCCCTATTTTTTGTTCTTTATTTTGAAACAGGGTCTCACTAAATTGCAGAGGGCCTCACTAAGTAGCTGAGGCTGGCCGTGAACCCAGAGCCTCCGGTCTCAGCCTCCCAAGTACTGGGATTGCAAGTGTGCGACACCACGCCTGGCATAACATTTATTTTAAAAGTTTGTATCTGGTATCTTTCACCCTTCTTCACACTAGCTTTCCATTCTGTGAAATGGGCACACCAGATGATTAAGCATTCTGCAGTGATGAAGGGCCTTAGACCACGCCAAGAGTAAGGACGGAGCAGAGACCAGCGTAAGTGACAGCCTCCTCTTCTTTGAATTGTTTGCTCATAGATGTCGACAGTATTAGCTAAATCTAATACTGATGGCGGTTCGGGGAGATGGTTATGGTTGTGTGCAGTGTCCCTTTCATAGGAGACTTCTCTCTCCTGGCAAACGGCATGATGCCCAAGGGTCTGACCAGTGGCCACTGGTCTAACCGGGATGTCACCTCCATGCAAAATACATGCCCGATTTAGAAGACTCAAAAAAGTAAAATATTTCTATAATGGCTCATAGGAATTAAATGTTACCATGATAGTATTTTAGATATATTGAGTCAAATAAAATATACTTTCAGATTTGATTAAATATCATTGAGTTAAATATACTATTCTAATTGACTTCATCTGTTTTCTTGTACTTTTTACAAATGTAGTTTCTAGAAAGCATAAGTGTATGCCTGTGGTTTGCAGCACATTTTTATCAGACAACACTGCTGTCCTGTGATGAAAGGATCAATATTCAAGGGTCTTTCACTTTATGTTTTCCTGATCTGTGGGTATGGATTGTATTATCATTAGCCAATCAATGACTGAGTCAAAAAAATGTGAATAAAGGCACGAGAAAAAAAGGGATACAGGGCATACTAAATATTAAAGAATATTCAGAAGTAAACATTACTTTAAATATTTTTGTGAAGTACTGACACCTATAACAAAATGTAGGCTGGTTAATTTCTTTAGGTAGGTAATTTAGGAAGAGCGCTGTGTGAACAGTTGGTGCTCTTGCATTGGGCTCATGGTGTGTTGCTGGCTTTTAGTTGTTTTACTTTGTCTTTTAGAGAAAGTGACTGACAGGTAGAAATAGCTGCTAGAATGTGTGGAAGAGGGTCACACCTGGCCGACGCCGAGAGTGGTCAGGTGAGTCCACATGGGACCACTCAAGTCCACGGCAGAGGATGACTAGCCTCTGACCTTTGCTGGACACGAGTCTGCAGTTGGGGGTCAGGAACATCGCAGGGTCTTGACCTTAGACTTGTAGGGATGATAGGTATTGATTATCATATTATCATGTGAGTGAATCAATGAGCAAATCATTAAAAAATCGAATAAACATATAAACAAATTCGCTTAACGAACGTACAAATGAATGAAAAAGAGGGCCAAGCATGGACCAATGGTGAGACATGTAGCAAAACAAGAACCATTATGAATGTGTTTGTGAAGCACCGAAGTCCATTAAAATACACACATATGCACACACACACACACACACACACACACACACGTGGATGGTTGCTTCTGTTTCCAGAAGGGGGAGGATTTTTTGTATAAGTAGGAAAACGGAAGAGTACCAGTGTTGAGAATTGTCAGATCAGATTCTTGATTAATTCAACAAAAATATAGTTGATTATCTCTGTGGGTCAGGGACAGAGTGACAGATGTCAGTAGTATTTAGAATTTTCCTCCAGTTTCTTTGGATGCCCAGCTATGAATCGTAAAGGAGCGAGTGACGGTTTTTATGTCACAATTAGTGAAGAGAGGACAGCTAATGGGTCAGTGGTGGGCATCAATTGGAAGGCAACGATGAAGATAAAGTCATTCACATAATGCTGATGTCCACGGAAAGGATGCACGTCCAGGCTCCCTTTTGTTTAAAATTCGCAGATGGACTCATGCTATTTTCTTTTTAAGTTTCTTAATTTTCATTTGTTGATTACCTATGAAAAGATAGTGTTAAATTAATCTAAGACTAATTAAACAAAATAATAAATAAGCAAATGGATAAATACACAAGAGAGTCAAGAATGATTTGCCAATTAAAAGTGAAATAATAGTTAAAAAAGAATGAGCCACTAGGAAAAATGTGCTGTAAAACAAAATTTGATTCATTCAATTCTGAACAGGAGGGACCCACTAAAAAAGATAGGTGGCGCATGGCTATAATCCCAGTACTTGGTCTCCTTGGGAGGCTGAGACAGGAGGATTGCAGGTTCAAGGACAGCCTCAGCAACATAGTGAGACTTACAGCAACTTCATGAGACCCTATTTCCAAACAAGGGCTGCGGGTGTAGCTCTGAGGTAGAATGCCTCTGAGTTCAATCCCCAGTACCATCACACAAAAAAACAAAACCCGGGGGGGGGGAGCCATAGTTTGATAGGTCATTTTTTTTTTTAACCACTGTTGATTCATACATTCTGCCATGGATAAAGATTTAGATTTTGACCTATTTAGAAAAAGAAAACACAAGGAAAGATGAGAAATATTGTCAGTGAAGTAAAACTAGAGGTTTCCAGACATTCTTTGTTAAATATTTAAAATAAATAAATTAAATTAAATATTTAAAATGAACACATTAAATATTTAAAATCTGGACAAATTAAAGAAGGACTGAAAAAAGACCGCGATGGGAGTTGGATTGGGTGGAGGCCATCGATAGAGCCGCACGGGCAGCGGGGACGTCTCTCACAAAGGTCTCTCAGCGGGCCGGCGCTTGTCACAGAGAGGGCTGACGTCACCTTGCGCTGGGTCTTTTGTAGTCTGGATCCTATTGTTATTAGTGAGTTGGGACAAAGGCAGCTAGGTATTCATTAATATGACAGTATGTAATGAGATTTTAATTATTGCTCAAATATTTCTGAAGAGCTGTGTTCTAACAAGTAAATAGTTCAAGGCTGCTACCACGTTGCTTAGGAACATATAGGTAGATGTATGTAAATCTCAGGGTCGTTTAAAGGTCTTTAATTTTATTAAGAATTTTATTGTGGGCTGAGGGTGTAGTTCAGTAGGAGGGCATTTGCCTAGCTGTGTAAGGCCCTGGGCTCCATCCCCAGCACTGCAAAACAAAACAACAAACAACAATAAGCCTAAAAACAAAAATAAAACAAAAAGTCAAGAATTTCATTAAGAGGCCAGGCGTGGTGGTGGACACCTGAAATCCCAATACTTGGGAGGCTGAGACAGGAGGATTGCAGTTTCGAGGCCAGCCTCAGAAACTTATCAAGATCTGTTTCAAAGTTTAAAAATGAAATAGGGCTGGGGGTGTGTAGCTCAGAGGTAGAATAGTCCTGGGTTTAATCCTCAGTATGAAATTTTTTTTTGTTGTTGTTAAGAGAAAAAAGGGAAGGATAATAAATGGTTTAGGACTGCCTGATAGATGATCAAGCACTGGCCAATGTTAAACATGTGCTGTATGTAGTAGCAACGATTAGATCAGTGTTGCTCAAAGAGTTTCTTTAAACACACACACGCGCATGCACACATACATGGAGTTGTTGATCTGTGGGTATTTAGCTTATGGGCAAATGTTAGTGTTACTTAGGGCTCTTTTCCAGGGTATTCAGGTGCATAAATATTGATGGTATTTTTATCAATGAGTGAAGAAAGGGAATATTTAAAAGAGGGAAGACATGTACCAGTGAGGATGATAAGTCATTTAAAAAAAGTCAATTCCAAGCCCGGCATGGTGGCGCACACTTGTCATCCCAGTACTTGGGAGGCTGAGACAGGAGGAGAGCAGGCTCACAGCTAGCCTCAGCTACTTAGTGAGGCCCTCTGTAACTTAGTGAGACCCTGTTTTAAAATAAAGAATAAAAAATAGGGCTGGTGGTATAGCTTGGAGGTAGAATGCCCCTGGATTCAATCCCCAGTAGTATAAAAAAAAAAAAGTGAATTCCAGGGCTGTGGTGTAGCTCAGTGGTAGAGTACTTCCCTGGCATGCCTGAGGCCCTGGGTTCATTCGATCCCCATACTGCAAATAAACAAATAAGTAAATGAAAGTTCATTATCATTCTTGTTCTACCCTACTAATGTCTATATGGATAAAAGTTGACTGTGATTATCTTAAGTTTGGATTAAGAGCATAGAGATAGCTCTCTGTGATAACATTTCACACCATTTTGCATTTGCTATGAAAATATAAACAAAAATTTCCAGGGCTAAACAAGAAATACATGCAGAACTGAATACTTACCTAGTACAGGGTCAAATATGGGTAACTGGAGGGAATGTGTCAACAATTAAGAAGGTAAATTGACCCAGTTGGGATCGGGGAGACCCTCAGAGATAATCTGGCTCTCCCCTCTGAGGGGAGCATTCAGTAGACAGAATTTGGAACAATGTCTTATCCTTCTACAAGGGTGTGTAGATTTAGTAGTTTTCACTATTTTACATAAACCAGTAATTAAAGCAGTCAGTAAATAAAATCAGGGCCGCTTTGGGGGCTAAGAATGGGAAGGTAACAAAAACTGGGGGTTTTGGGTGTAATTGGGACAGCAAGACTAAGATCCCATAAAAAGTTTTAACGTGCGCCGCTTCTTGAGTTCCTAAAAACTGCTTTTTACTCTGCAGACCCAAAATACCAAGTCTGATTGATTTATTACCCAGTGCTGAAGGCCTTGGCTGTCATTTCTGTGGACAAGGAGCAGAGGGACTTGTGTCAGTCAGGGTGTCCACGTTCCTGGTTTGCATGGACGTACATCAAAGGAACAGATGGCGACTACAAACACAAATAAATCAAGAATGCCAGAGAGGGCACGTTAAGTATTTGCACCACAAAAATCCTAACTCTACGAGGCAATGCACACGTTAATTAGCTAGAGTTAGTCATTCCACTGTGTTTAAAACTTGAAGAAAACATAGTACTGTGTTTGTATGTACCACATGCAAGTTTATATTTCAATTAAAAAATAAAACAAAAATGTCAAAGAATGTCATGTATGGACCAATATTGTGAATGTGAAATGGAACATGGATTATGACCATTTCAAGCCAGGCATGGTGGTGCACACCTGTAATCCCAGTACACGGGAGGCTGAGACGGGAGGATTGCAGGTTTGAGGCAGGCCTCAGCAATCTAGTGAGACTCTGTTTGGAAAAAAAAAAAAGAAAGAAAAAGAAAGGGCTGGGGGTATAGTTCAGATATAGAATGCCCCTGATTTCAATCCTCAGTAGCAAAAAAAAATACATAAATAAAAAAAGACTAGGGGTGTAGCCTGGAGGTACAATGCCCTGGATTCAATCCTCAGTAAAAAAAAAAAATAATAAAAACCATATATATATATATATATATATATACACAAACACACACATATATATACACATATATATATATATACATATATATATGTACACACACATATATGTATATATAAATAGTATATAGAGACATAAAAAATCAATACTGTATAAATAAATAAATAAGTGAAGGAAAAGAGTTGAGCTTGCATCAGTAATGAGTAATTCTGGGGCGTATGAGTCAATAATTTTTACTAAACCCTATACCGAAGTCCATTAGAAAGAGTCCTAGCTGTTCCATCTCGGGGAATGGGGTTCCCCATAGACATGTAGGCCTGGCTCTTGGGGTGTCGTGGTCCTTGGTAGGCATTGTGTTGATGTTAATGAATAAGTGGACACATAAATAAATCAACATATAAGTGAGGATAAAAGTTGTTCTGCATGGCTCGTTGATGAAGGTGTGTGTCATTAGGAATTGATTTGTTTAATGTTGAGTTTCAGGTAACAAATGAGTAACGGCTGTTACCCCCTTGGAGCACACAGGAACTCCAGATGCATGGATGTGCAGACACACACAGGCATCGAGTGTCCATAACGACATTCTGGATTGTAGGAGGTTGCTAGTTGTTGGTTTTTTTTTATTTATTTTTTTATTCTTTATTTTGAAACAGGGTCTCACAAAGTTGCATGGGCCTCACTAAGTAGCTGAGGCTGGCCGCGAACCTATGATCCTCCCATCTCAGCCTCCCAAGTACCAGGATTACAAGCGTGTGCCACCACGCCCAGCCTAGTTGTTGGTTTTATTAAGAAGAGGGAAAAGACATTTACATAAACGATGACATAACTCTAATTGAAAAGGAGCAAGCAGGGGCCAATGTAGAGAATGTACTATAGGACACTAGTTACGATTAATCTGTGTTCACTGAGGTTAACGGAAAACACCAACAATAAAACGACAAGGGATAGTTAGGTATTTCTGTGGACAAGGAGTGTGTGGGCAGTTGATAGTATTTTTGGTGTTCAAGTGTACAATTTGAGCTGGGCACAGTCGCACACGCCTGTAATCCCAGCTATTCAGGAGGCTGAGGCAGGAGTATCACAAGTTTGAGGTCAGCATGGGCAACTTAGTGAGACCCTTTCTCAAAATAAAATAAAACAGGCTGGGGATGTAGCTCAGTGGTAGAGCGCTCGCCTAGCAAGTGGGAGGCCCTGTAATGAAATCTCTGCTACTGGAAAAGAAAGTGTAGGGTCTGTAGGTTCTCAGGAACTTGTCTCATTTTAAGTTGTCCAATGAGTATAATTCCGTCTCAAGTGATTACTTAAAAGAAGGCCAGCAGTGGACAGCACGTAGCCTGTGATGTGGAATAGGCTGGTGACCAGCCCCGTCCTTCCTACCAATGGCCACATGGAGACCGTGGGATCGAGGCTCTTGTAATTTGGGTTAAGTTCATGGAGACAGGTCTTAGAATAAGAATATTTCAGTTCTGGGTTGTTTGTGAGTTTACTCTTTTTTTTTTTAATGAGAAAGGACCAAACATGAACCAATATTGAGGGTGTGTCATATGACCAGGGTTATGTCTAATCTAAATATATTCACTGAGTTTTATTTAACAAAAAATCAAAAGAGGGCTCAGTTGGTTCTGTCTGTGGGTCATGAGCATGTAGACAGATGTTCCCCATACTTGTCCCTGGTGTTGACTGTCATTGTTATTCAGATGTTGTTATAGAAGGAAGGAATGTGTTTACATCTAGATTAATTGCTCAAAAAAAAAGGGCCAATGAGGAACATGTGTTATAAACCAAAGATAATGTTTACTCCTGTTCTACCCAATTGTTGCCCAGATAAATAAATAGAACTGGGGATTCCTTCCCCTTTGGGTAAATCATGCATCAAAATTTGTGGGGAGCTATTCTTTAGAAAAATTTACAATTAATTTATTACATGCAGAATTATAGATATGAAGAAATAAATGAATCACTAGACATGGAATTAAGAAAAACTTGTGCATTATTTGTGAAAATATGCCATGAAATGAAGATTTACATTTGTCTAGTTTTGTACAAGTGAGTCCCATTAAAATCAATCACCTACCTCTTAAATTTATGGACAGGAAGTATGGAGACAGAAGTTTATGATAGATACAGCTCCTGTTCTCATATTGATATTTATTATGCTTTTCATTATTTTGGTACTGGGGATCGAACCCAGGGACATTATACCTCTGAGCTATACCTCCAGCCCTTTTTGTTTTTAATTTTGAAACAGGGTCTGTCTAGGTTGCTGAAGGTCTTGTTAAGTTGCTGAGGCTGGTCTCAAACTTGGATCATTCTGTCTCAGCCTCCCAAGTACTAGGATTACAGGCATGCCCACCATGCCTGGCAATTGTGCTGTTTAAAAATAAAAAAAAGAATCGATAACTAAGAAGTACCATTGTTGGGTGATTATAAGATTCTGAGATGACCCAAGTTTGATTCATCTAATATTGCAAGACAAGCTTCTATTAAAAAGTGCCTAACTGTCGTCTTTCTTTCTTTCTTTTGAAAGTTTGTGTTCTTACTTCACGAAATGAACACCCCACAGCTGATTTAATCATCCTCCAATGCTAAAGGTCTTGGCTTTTACCTCTGTGGGTAAGGAGAGAAGAGATTTATGTAAGTAATAGCTAGAGTTTAATGTTCTTGGGTTGGGAGGTTGGTTTATGGGTGTTGTCTGCATTTTTCAAAGTAATAAATGGATATATTCATAAATAAAACCAACTAACACCAGCACTGACCACTGATGAGAATGTGCTCAGATTTGCGATTTATGATTAATCTGATTCAGCACTAGGAAAGTCCGAGAAAGACTCCATTTTCAGGGCTGCTGCAAATTCTGTTTTATTTTTGCATTGCAATTCATTTAAGGGCTGCCCCATTGATAAAAATTTGGGCCATTAATTCCTAGAGGGTGAAGCGCATGGGAGGATGGACAAGATTATCAGTGTTCCTTCTAGTTACGGAGTAGGATTATGCTTCTTCAGTTATTCGTTGCACCATCTTAAAATGAAGAAGGCCAAACATGGGGAGCCTAGAGCTGATATTGATATCAGGATATTGGTTGATACCAGGATATTGATTGTCTTGTATGCAAAACTGCGCACGTATTGCAAACCACGACCTCCTCTGTTAGCTCTGCAGGAAATGGGTACTTTGACAGTCATTAGTAATAGTCAAGGATATTATTCTTGGCCTTGTGGTTCATGAGAACTTATCCTACTATTATTTGTGAATCAATGAATAAAGGAATAAGCACTGTAGACATAAAGGAAGAAAACAGCAAATATAGAATAATAAATATTCTGAGATGCAGGAATCAAGGACTTTGATTAAGTTCTATAACTTAGAGGCCTTTTAGCAAAAAAAAAAAAAAAAAGCCTCCATTTTTGTGTAGGAGAGGGCTGTGTAGCCAAAAGTTAGAATAGTTAAAGGTCTGGGTCTTAGTTCTTTATGTCTGGGAATTGTTTCATAACTGAACCAATGCAAGAATAAGGAAAAATGTGTGAGCGCATGATGGCAGATTCACAAGTCTGTAATAAACGAGAATTATTATTCATTATTATTTTCTGAAGCCCCGAGTCTCATAACATAAATCAAGCCTCTCTTACTGTTTCCCATAAAGGATATATCTTATTCCATGAGAGTTGCTATTATTTTGGATTGGTGGTAGGTAGCTGGATGTGGGTTTTATTTTGAAAAGAAGCAAATAATTCATCTTAAAATGATTAAATAACTGTCTAATTGAAAGAAGGCCAAGCATGGACTGCTGTTGTGACACGGTAGTAAATATTATCAATCCAATTCTGTTCACTGAGTATTACTTCAAAAGAAAAGAACCTGAGCTGGGCGTGGTGGCACACGCCTGTAATCCCAGTACTTGGGAGGCTGAGACAGGAGGATCGCAGGTTCAAGGACAGCCTCAGCAAGTAGTGAGACTCTCATCAATCTAGGGAGACCCTGTTACCAAATAAGAAATAAAATCGGGCTGGGGGTGTAGCTCGGAGGTAGAATGCCCCTGGGTTCCATCCCTAGTACCACAAAAAAAAAGAAAAAAAAAAGAAAACCTGGTCAATTTTATCTGTGTACAGTGAGCATGGACAGATACTAGTTCCATTAGTTGATGTTCTTGCCAAGTATCTTGGCTTTGATTCATTTTGAAGTATTGTTAAAAGGGAATGAATGAATGAGTTCATATCTCAGTTATTTCTTTTCTTTTTTGTGTGTGTGTGGTACTGCGGATGGAACCCAGGGGCAATCTACCTCTGAGATATACCCCCAACCCAATTTTATTATTATTTTTAAAAATTTTGAAACAGAGTCTCACTAGGTTGATGAGAGTCTCACTACTTGCTGAGGCTGTCCTCGAACCTGTGATCCTCCTGTCTCAGCCTCCCAAGTACTGGGATTACAGGTATGCGCCACCACACCCAACTTTATCTCAGTTATTTCAAGGAGGGCAAATCATGGGCTGATGAGGAGCACATATCCTGAAACAAAGATATAATTAATACATTATTGCAGAGGAAGAAAAGAGAAATCTAGGCTTGGCCCACTTTGGACACAGTGGTAAAATCAGCAGTAGCATGAAATGGTATTTCGCTCCTGGATTTCTGGTGGATTTTGTTCTTTTTCTTTTAAAATGAACAGAATCAAACTATCCTTTGAGTAAAGAAAATAATGAGTGAATCAGTTAATGCATAAATTAGGGTAAATCCTGGATCGATGCTTCGTGGTACATTCTCAGCAATGCACAGTACGGTCCCTTGAAAAAGATTAATGAGGTTAGGGTGTCTATGTGGCTAGGGAATATATAGATGGATAGTTGTAATAGTTTCAATTAGTCCTCTTGTGTTGGGTGGTAAATTTAAGTGTTCCTTGTATTAAAAATTAAACAGTAAATAAATCAGTACATTAAAAGTAGAGTTGTTCTTGAGTCAGTAATGAGCGTGTGATCAGAATCGGGGTTTATGATTAATCTATTCCCGCATGACCCAAGTCTATTAAAAGGAGTTAAGTCTGTGCGGCTCCATTTTTTATGAAATGTGCATTTTAGTTCACAGAATGAAAACACCAGGGCTGATTTAATTATTCAGCAATAATAAAGATGTTAGCTTTTTCCTCTATGGGTAAGGAGCTTAGAGACTACTACAGAGAACAGTCAGATTTCAGGTGCTTGGCTTAGGTGGTTTATCTGCCACTAAATTACGTTAAAGGAATGAATAAATGTCCAAATTTATAAATAAAAGGGTGCCATGCAGGAACCAATAGTGGAAGTAAAAGAAAGTTCACGACCCATCTAATTTGGCACAACTTCGGTCTGTTAATAATGATAGAGGGCTTCTATTCATTTTCAGAGGTTTTTAATATAACTCCTCTGTACCATCATTGATCTAAGCATTTATTCAACGATAAATACCTAAGTCATTAACTCGTTGAGGTAGGGCAGACAGGAGGAGGGAAGATGGCGTCATGGTCAACATTGTGAGTTAGAATAGTGGTGTGCAGTTGTTCGTTGTACAGTTTGAGTGTCTGAAATCTGAAGTGCTTTAAAATCTGAAACTTTTGGGGCACTGGCGCAATGCAGCGAGTGGAAAATTCCACGCCCGACCTCCTGATAGCTTGCAGCCAGAATGCAGGTGTGTGAAAAAGATTGTGTAGAATTACTGTCAGGGCATGTGGACAAGGTGTATATGAAACAGAGATGAATTTTGTGGTTAGACTGGGGTCTTATCCTTATGATATCTCAGTATGTATTTGTAAATATTCCCAAATCAGAAGAAATCCAAAATCTGAAACACTTCCAGTCCCAAGCAGATAAGATATACTCAACCCCTATTATATTAGTTATTTGTCGCTGTCTAATAAACTGCCTCATGACTTAGTGGCTTGAAACTTCATGCTCTGGTTTTTCTCGAAGTTTCTAAGTGGCAGGGCCACAGGAGAAGCATCCTGGGCAGTTGTGGCTTGGGGTCTCTTGCGAGTTGCAGGTGAGACATTAGGTGCAGCTGCTATCCTCTGTGAGCTCTGTCGCATGGGAGGATCTGCTGCCACGGCCCACACATGTGGCTCGTGTGGCTGGGGTTGGTGCTGGTTGTTGGTGGGGCCACTTGTCCTGTCCACGTGCACTGCTGGAGAATGCCCACAACACAGCTCAATCCCCCCACTCCCCAGCAATCAATCCGAGGCAGAGGAAGGTGGAGCCCTCGATGTATTTTACATCCTAGTTCCAAAAAGCTATCACTTCTCTAATACTGTATTGGTCACATAGGCAATCCTACTCACCTTGGGAGGAGATGACCCAGGATATGTACGCTGGGAGGCCTGGAGCATTGGGAGCCATCTGGGAGGCTGGCTCCCACATACACTATCTTTAAAATATGGGCAAATTAAGCCAGGCTTGGTGGCACATGCCTGTAATCCCAGTACTTGGGAGGCTGAGACAGGAGGATTGCAGGTTTGAGGTCAGCCTCAGCAACCTAGCGAGGCCCTCTGCAACTTAGTGAGACCCTGTTTCAAAATAAAAAAGCCAAGCATGGTGGCACATGTCTGTAATCCCAGTATTTGGGAGACTCAGACAGGAGGATCGCAGGTTCGAGGACATCCTCAGCAACTTAGTGAGGCTCTCAGCAACCTAGCGAGACCCTGTTTCAAAATAAATAATGAAAAGGGTTGGGGGTGTAGCTCAGAAGTAGAGTACCCCTGGGTTCAATCCCCATTACTACACACACACACACACACATACACACACACACACACACACACACACACACCCTATGGACAAATTACACAAAAGGAGTTGCTAGTGAAGCAGGGACGTTGAGTAATCCTCCGGGGAGTGCTCAGACTCATGGCAGAGGAGACATTGTCTCTCAGTTCTGTGGAAAATGAGCCTAGAGCGATATCTCAGGGATATTTCAGGATCCTGTTCTTAGGTTTGCATCCCATGTGTATTGATGTTATTAACATTAGAGACTCAGTGAGCAAAGCGATAAACCAAGGTCCTGAGTGAACAGAGCGCCCAGCCGCGACCCGTGATGAGGATTCTGGGGTGTCTGAATCAACGATTTTGATTAAACCCTATCACTCTGAGGTCCCTTGTAAGAAGAGACTTAGCTGGGCGTGGTGGCGTGCGCCTGTAATCCCAGCATGTGGGAGGCTGAGACAGGAGGATCGCGGGTTCGAGGCCAACATTGTGTAGTGACTTCATAGACCCTTTTTCAAAATATAAAATAAAAAGGGCTGGGTGTGTAACTCAGTAGTAGAATGCCCCCGGGTTTAATCCCCACTACCACATGCACACACACAAAAGAATAGACTTTATTAATGCCTATATGGTAAATTATCTTATAGCAGAACTTAGGAACATTCAGGATTTTGTTCTTAGGCTATTAAGGTTCATAAGTCTAGATTTTACTACTTTGAGTAAATTAATATAGGAATAACTAGGTAAATAGATACATTTTTGAAGACAAAGGATAAACATAGGTGGCCCAATTAGGATAGTGTGCAATATATTTTTTATTTATACTTTTTTTTTGTGGTACTGGGAATGGAACCCAGGGGCATTGTACCTCTGAGCTACACCCCCAGTCCTATTTTTTATTCTTTATTTTGAACAGGGTCTCAGTAAGTTGTGGAGGGCCTCACTAAGTAGCTGAGGCTGGCCGCGAACCCGGATCCTCCTGTTTCAGCCTCCCAAGTACTGGGATTACAAGTGTGCGCCACCACACCCTGCTTATTTATACATGTTGAAACAGTCAGTTCCAACAGAAATTGATTAAATCTGATACCTAGCTGGGCATGGTGGTGCACATCTATAATCCCAGTACTTGGGAGGCTGAAACAGGAGGATTGCAGGTTTGAGGCCAGACTTAGTAATTTAGTGAGATCCTCAGCAACTTGGTGAAACCCTATTTCAAAATAAAAAAATAAAAAGGGTTAGGGGTGTAGCCCAGAGATAGAATATCCCTGGGTTCAATCTCCAGTAACGACACCAACAAAAAAAAAATCTGATACTTATTCGAGTCATGAAAAGATAGATATAACCCCAGAGAAATTAGTATTATCCTGCATTATTTAGGTAGAAGTGAATGCTAATTAAAAATACAAAGAAAATAAGGTCTAGCTGGTTATGTCTGGGAATAATGACCACATGATGGCTGTTCATTCCAGGCAAATCCTTTCCTTTCCCTCCCTCCCTCCCTCCCTCCCTCTCTCCCTCCCTCCCTCTTTTTTTTTTTTTTTGTGTGGGTGCTCTAGGAATTGAACTCAGGCCCGCATGTGTGGTAGACACACACTGCGCCGCTGAGCTGCGCCCCAGCCCCGCTGTTCTGGGTTCTATCCTCTGCACTCTGTGCTTATAGCACTGATGCGATTATGAGCGAAGGTCTATAGACATTCATCTCCCCTCCACTTATTCTGAAGACGGTTAGGCAGTTTCTCCCTCTTGGCACTTTTGACATCGTGGGCTAGACACTATTCTTTTTATGTGCTGAGCTGTTTAGTAACTCTACTGCTTTCTGCTTACTAGATGCCTATTTGACTCCCACACCTCCTCCAAATGTGACAGTCAAAAGCATCTTCAGCCATTGGCAAACATCATCTTTGGGGGCAGCACTGCCCCTCGTGGAGCCCGCTGCGGTAACGCGCGGGTCAGCAAGGAGCCCACGTTAACCACAGTGTGGGTTCGGTATCCTCTCCCGCCTTCATGAGAGTAAGACAAAGGAAAGCAAACAGCAACTGTAAACACAAGCCAGGCGCTCCCCACCGTGGGCAGGTTCACACGAGGAGTCACATTTAATTATGTTGTAATTTAAGTTGTTGATGGGTTGATCACACCACGTTTTCGCTGGAAAAATAAATAAATGTTTAAACTGTTCATGACTACTTAAATAAATGAAACAATGAGTAAATAGATACACGAAGAGGGTCAGCATGGATTATTGATGGCAACGTGCCGTTAAAATAGTACTGAAATATCCAGTTCTGTATAAAGGATATTCATTAG
>PVJS01007845.1:0-54834 GCA_004027185.1 Glis glis
TTTTATACTTTATTTTGAAACCGGGTCTCACGAAGTTGTGGAGAGCCTCACTAAGTAGAAAGAGAGAGAGAGAGAGAGAGAGAGAGAGAGAGGGAGAGAGAGCGAGAGAGCTGAGGCTGGCCGCGAACCTGGATCCTCCAGTCTCCGCCTCCCAAAGTACTGGGATTACAAGCGTGCGCCACCATGCCCGGCTGCTGTTTCACTCCTTTGAGCCTTACTCATGTTTTTTCTTTGCCTGAGTTTCTAACGCACCCCATTCTTCACCTGGTTGACTCTTCATCATTCCATCCTCCAGGCAGCTTCTCCTTCTTCATCAGTGTGATTTATTTTTCCCTTTCTTCACTCCCACAGCACTTGGTCCAAATTGATGTATACGGCTTGATCCGTTACATTGAAAATATCTTTCACATGCATCTTCCTTAGTAGAATCAAAGCTCTGTGAGGGTAGGGATTGTCTCATTCATCTTTAGGGAGCTATGACCCCAGCTAACAAAAGGAAAAGATGGCAGGAAATAGATGCATCAAAACGGCAGCATGTGAATGGGTCTTGATACTGGGATCCAGGTATTGGGAGACTCTTGTACTCCCAGCTATTGTGAAGATATAAAGAGTCTCATAATAAACAGTTGGAAATAGTTACCATCATAAAAATTGGGGAGGAAAAGTGCTTACATGCCAACTTCACCCTTTTCTCTCTTCCCTTGATTGTTCATAATTGTTGGTTATGCAGGTCAGGGGAGAGCAGCCTGATTGTAAGAAAGAACAGATTACAGAATAACCCACCACCCTATACAAATTCCCGTTGTCATTGTTTCTACTTAATATCTCTTTGTTCTTCAAACTCTGTGGAGTTGTTTAATAGTATTTTTGGTGCAATCGACACTAGTGTGGATGAGCTGGATTGACTTGAACTGAAGCCACATCTCCCTCTGCGACTCTCCAATCTACCATGGTAGGAGTCCAAGCTGAGCTCCTCTTCTCCAGACATCATCTGGTCCTTCCTGCAATGCTGCTCCAGCAGCCTGCTGCATCCCCTGCATCATGTAGGAATCAAACACCCCCACGAGTTCTGCAAGAAGCAGAGGTTTTCCTTTCAGAATGTTTATCTTTTGATACGGCATTTTATATTTTCTTATATAAATTGATCTTTACCAGGTATTTAAAAGAGATCTGGGAAAGTCCTCCCTCCACCATCATTTGATGTTGGTTATTCAACTGTAAAGCCATCTTACACCACCTATATGTATTTGATTAATTTATTCTTTTGGACACAGATAGTAAAAAACTTTTACTATCTGCCCCAGAGGCTGTGGTAGTGTAGCTAGGCCCCTTCCTCCAGTTCAGTTTCATTCTAATAAGTCAAACAAACTCTAATGTTCTCTTTTCTCCTCAATAATTCAAGTTCATATAATTTCGACTACATTTTTATTGTCTTCTATCTCTCTAAGTCTTTTGATTTTTCTATTTGCTGCCCTTTAAAAGTTTTTCAAAACCATTTCTTCTTGAACCTTAGATAAACAAAACTAAAAATGTGCATGTGAGGAAAACGAAGAAATGCTTATGATTTCTAGATGCTAATAGAGCATAAGTTTCTGTTTCTCTAGCTTTCCAAAAGGTATGCTGGTATGAAAATATCCACATTCCTTTCTGCACCACTTCTTAATACTTTTTATTTTATTGCATTATTTCTAGAAGAACTCAACTAACTGGATCAATAAATTACCAGTCTCTATTAAGGTGTGAATTTTTGGCATTATTACTGATTCTCAATCATGAGAGTCGCAGAGGGAGATGTGGCTTCAGTTCAAGCCAATCCAGCTCATCCACAGTAGTGTCAATTGCACCAAGAGTTCTGATTCACTGAGCACTCATGAAGTGCTAAGCACTCAGTAGATGTTCTATATGCATTATCTCAATTAAGCTTTATAAACACCCTCTACATGCAACTACTATTAGCTATACTTTACAGATGAAGAAACTGAGATTTGGAAATGTTAATTATGTGCCATACTTCTCCCACAGCCAGTAAATGAAAAACTCAAAATCAAACCCAAGTCCATCTGAATCCAAAGCTTATGCTTTTAATGACTGTAGTGATAATTGCTTCTAATATTAAGTCTTGGACATTATCATTGTTTTTCCTTTAACATCATCAACACAATTAGAGTGTTAGTAAAAGAAAATTGTGTGAACAAACTTTTAAAAAACAGGAAACTCTCAGTCACAGAGGGGAAACAGAAAGACTGGAGAAGGATGTGGCATGTGTCTCCAAGCATGAAATAGTTGTCAAGTGCAGGCCTTACTTGCAGAACTTGATGAAGAGATTTAGGACAGACAGGTCTCTGTCTAGTTAAGTAAAACCACTGTGGCTACTCAAAGTTCACCAGGTAACTTAATAGTGAGAGCATTATCCCCATCAAAAACTTAACAGTAACTTACCTTGTTGAGCACTGACTGTTAGCCAAAGAAAAATATTTGAAAACTGAAATTAATATTAATTAGATATCACTTTGAGCTGCTAGCGACAGAGACTTTATTACGATGCTTTAAACAGGTAAGGTGTTATTCTCTTATGTAAGACCATTATGAGAGCAGCAGATGGTACCTCAAGGGCTTAGGCTTCTTATAGCTTTCTGCTTCAATACACACGTTTTCTATTATCCAGATTACCTCATCGTCCACACTAGCTGCAGGAACTCTAGCCATTAAACATGCAACCCAGGTGGCAGCAAAGAGGAAGGGAGAGCATGCCAAAGAGTCCTCTTCTCCGGTTTGTAACCTTCCAAGGAGGACTAAGAGGCTGCTGCTCACATCTCATTGGCCAGGATTTAGCCCACGGTGAAACCTGTTTTAAGAGAGTCTGAGAAATTAATTTGTTTAGCTGGACTCACATCTCTTCAAAAACTAAAAGTGCATTATGCATCCATCAAAGTCCAGACAATGTAGAGCTCACCGAAAAAGGTCTCATGAAGGGAGGAGGAGGCAGAACAGCCCAGAGTAGCAAGCCTACCTTAACCATATGTCTTTTAAACTTGGTTGCTTTCAAGTTACTGGTATAGAGTTTACAATTGAACATATAGATGTAGTTCTTCCCTCCTTTCCCACCACTATCAATAAAAAAAAAGCCAGAGATAGACAAATGTCCTAAATAGTGTGATATTGGCTTATGTTTGAGGCTGGAGTCGCTTTGTTAAAAATACACTGCATTTGAGTTTCAGTATTTCAGGGAATTCAGTGCCTTCAGCACACCTCTGTCCCCAATTTGGACTTCTTCTCCTGTCTGGTTTTCCTGCTTTCTTTTCAGATGATAAATTGACTGGAAGCTGTGACATGTCACTCCTACCTTGATTCCCACAGGCTTTTTTGTTAAATTGTAAGCTAATTAATCCCACCTTGTATTGTTATGTATAGTTACCAAAGCTGATGGACACATTTTACCTAGAGGCACTGTTCTAAGACCCAGACAGGGCAACATTAAGTATGCAACACCTTTAATAGAGCCCATTGGTAGGAAGAATCAAAATACCCCAATTGGTTTGCTGGCTCTTGATCGTATTAGTCTTATTCATAATTTCAGTATTGCAAGTGAAAATCATGATTTGTGCTTTTATTTCTTCTGGCCTCCAGGGTTTCATTTAGTCCCTTACAGTAGCTAAACTTCAAATAATTACTTTATATTTACAAGTACCAAGCAGAAAGTATCCAAAGAAAAGGAAGAAGAATGGAAAAAAAATGAGAGTTATATTGAAAATGAAAAGGTCCAAGGAGAATTATTCCAAGGAACCCAGAAAACAATATCTTTGTGTTAACTAACATGTTAATCTTTAGCTTTGGAGAAAATTAGTTATTTTGACAAGGTTTGGGTTAAAAAAATGAGGAGAGAGAAAAGTAGCTCCAATGCCTCTCTCTTGTTTTTACTTGTGTTTACTCCACAACTTCCCTCCATTCTGGGTATAGCTCTAGAGGCATAGAGTTCATTTTGCTTGGTACATGCTATAGAGCTTGCATTTTGCCAATGATATGTCTTCAAAGTTTCATTTTGCTTTCCAAAACAATCTAAATCGCCTTCTCCACCCATGTTAACCTTTGTTATGAGGTGTAAATCCCAAGGATCAATTTGAAGGAACAAAAAGACTTGTGTTTTGGCACTTGGAGGAAAATGCCAAAGGGGATGACTGTCTCAACCACCCCAAGAAAAGATAGCAAGGCTGAAACGCAGCACAGAGGTACATCAGGAAGAAGCAAGCTACTTGATATGCAAACACAAGCACTTCTCAGATCCAGAAGTGGGAAATGATGTCTCCTGCCTGAAGTCATTCTTAGGGAGGAAAACAGTTGGAGGGAAAGAGAAGCCAGCATATGGCAGGTGTGACCAGCGGAGACGTGAGCGCTGCCAACCCCATCGTCCAAAATAGACTGTCCCTGCCTCTTTCATCTCCGAGAATAGTTTTATGTGTAAATCACCCACGACTACATCAGATCACAAGACAGTTGAAGTTCTATTTAATTATATTTAGGTACAATCATAATGAACACTATTTAGAAAGAAATGTTGGCACGAAATACATTTTATTCTCAAACAAATGTTTTGTCAAAGGATGAAGTTCTTAAAAGCAATCAAACTGAGAAGGAAAGAAAATAAGTTTTTAACTAGAGAACAAGGGTAATTTTATTCCAAGCAAAATACAATGTTAGAAGTGTATAATTTAGAAGAAAATGTAAAAGCTTGACTGTCAGTAGACACCGTTCTTTAATCATTAATAGAAATGAAAGTGTAGGAAGCAGATTCCAATACTATATTTGACACACTCCTTAATTGGCAGAAAAGTATTCACATTTCATTCACTATGGATAGATGATAGATAGATAGATGGTAGATAGATTAGATAGATAGATAGATAGATAGATAGATGATAGATAGATGATAGATAGATAGATAGATGGTAGATTAGATAGATAGATAGATAGATGATAGATAGATAGAGAGATAGATAGATAGATAGATAGATAGATAGATAGATGATAGATGATAGATAGGTAGATAGATAGATGATAGATAGATAGATAGATAGATAGATAGATGATAGATAGATAGATAAATAGATGATAGATTTACTACAATTCCATTTACTACAATTCCAGGTAGGAAGTAGAAGCTAAAAATTCAACATGAACAAAAGAAGTTTAGTCTCCATTTTTATATAATATTCATTACTGTTTAGGCATGGCAAGATTAGCAGTAGAAACGGGGCAGACCAGACACACCAATAAGCACTTGGAAGACAGAGGAGCTGGGAAACTGCAAGAGCCTTTACTGTGTATTCCAAGACCAAGAGCAGGTTTAAGATTGGCTCCTGTCAATCATTTCAGCACACTCTGGATATAGGGGTGTCCCTAGTTGTGTGGTAGCAGCCTCTGGGGTGTGTAGGGAGAGTGAATGATGGGCTTGAGTGTGAAAGCCCAACAGAGGAAGTGGTTGAGGGAGATGGCTCTGGATTGGTAGATCTGAATATGAAAGGCATTGCAGATATAGATGTTCCTGAATTTACAATGGGGCTACATCTCTGTAAGCTCACAGCCAAGTGAAAATATCTGAAGTCAAAAATGCCTTTAATACACCCAGCCTACCGAATGTCATAGCTTATAATGGAGTACACTGGAGATGAGCTGTTGATTGTTTACCCTCGTGATGGAGCAACTGACTGGGAATCATGGCTGTCTGTGCTGCCCAGTATCAAGAGAGAGTATCTAGTGCATATTACTAGCCCTGGAAATGATCAACATTCAAAACTTAAAATATGGTTTCTACTAAATGCTTATCACTTTTACACCATTGTAGAACTGAAAAATTGTAAGTCAGACCGTTGTAAGTTGGGCACAGTCTGTGGTTTACTTTTCCTAGAAATCAGCTCAGGCGAAGGGACCCATCCCTCCAGGGATTTGGAGAGGAGACTTGAGTTGTGGATTTCTTGGTTAAATGTTCCATAAGCTGCAGACTCTGCAGTATGCTTTAGAATATATTTCAGGAGAGCTGAAGCTGGGCTTCGGGATATCCCTGCAGCCTCTATTGTCTCCGTAAATGAATTGTTTTACTTGCTCCTTTGCCATATTAACACATTTTGAGATCATGTGGGAAATGGTAAATTAAAAAGCATTTTTCAAGGTTGTGAAACTGATCGTCGCCTATTTTGCAGTAATGTTGTTTTATCTCTTTGTTTATTTTTTGTAAGAAGGAGGGAATTGGATCAAAAGCTTGAAAATTGCTCAAGGCATGAGTTAGGGGGTTTGCTATTGGAGTATCTAAGTGAATCTGGCTCTGTAACTTTCTGCTGACAGCCACTTATTGAGGGTTATAAAGAACTTTAAATTGACGATCAAATCCATCTTCTGTGCAACTCTACACCTCAGTAAGAGAACAGGAATAACAATTCAGTAACAGGTTGATGGGGGTAAGTAGCCTACCCAAGATGAAATGCTACTAAGTAGGGGAAACTGGGATTCAAACCCAGCTTAACTAACCTCAAAGCCCAGACTGCTAGTCCCATACATTAGGAGTCATCCATAGCCCAGCCCCCACACCCAGGGCTTCTCTGCATATTTCCATAGTTGAGAAGAAAGCAGGAACACACTGCTGCATCTGTGAGGTCTCAGTACAGCTACTGGTGTTATCGCCATTGCCACGTTAAATTTAATTGGCTCTTTCCAGAGTCGAGCATGTCATCTGGGCCTTTGTGAGCATAATCCAGTTGCCTATATGAGCTTCTGTCCATTCTACCCAGAAGAATAGGCCCCACTCACTAGGACTGCTGTGCGCCGCTAAGCAGTGGGAGCCAGGACGCCTTCCCGACCTGGTAAAGGCTTTATGTGACACCCTGGGGCTCACCATATTTCTAGACTCATACTGGGGATAAAAAACTTATTTTAAAGATTTATTTTCAGGCATTCAAATGACCCTCATTCTTCAATTCCAATGCCCTTTGTGGGGTGAAAAATAGCCAAATTATCATAAAAGAAATTAAAATCCAGAGGGAAATAAATAACCCCTATTAGAAGATGGCATTTGGTATATCAGAGTGCTAAAACTCAAAGGTACCAATTAGTAACTGCTTGTGTTTTTATCTTTTCAAAATACATTTTACTTTTTCTGTTACAATCACTACATAAATGTTAAGGATATGAACAAATTGTAAGAAATAAAGCAAGGAATAGAAAGAATGAAAAATAGATTGTCTAATGAGAATCCATTTCTGAAGTATTTAATTTTAGAAATTAATAAATTCACCAATATTTAATTTCTTTAAATTATTAATTACTACTTTATTTATCAATATTTAACCTTTAATTATATTTTATATCTTATAGTAGTAATTAATATTTGCTGATATAATGTATAAATTAAATATATAATTAGTATATATTATAAATACATGCTAATTATACATTTAAATATATACAAATATAGAGTTTATAAAATAAAGTTTTATTGGCTCATATTACTTTAGGCGAAAAGATAATTTTACCTACAGTTAACAGTTATATAGAATAAGTAGTTACCTATTTGAAAGGGTGCAAGAAATGAATCTACTGTCTAAAAAGCCCTGCTGTGATAACTAAGTGTCAGCTTGCCTGGATTAAGGGATCCCTAGATGGTTAGCAAAGCCTTTCTGGTGTGTCTGTAGTTGTAGGAGAATGGCACGTGAGTCAGTGAACAGAGTAAGGAAGATCTTCCCTCTATGTGGACAGGTACCATCTAGTCACCTGGGGGCCTGGATAGAGCAAAAGGCAGAAGAGAAGTGAATTTGCTCTGTCTCCTGGAGCAGGACACACTTTTCCTACCTTTTAGACATAAGAACTCCAGACTTTCTGGCCTTTGGACTCTGAGACTTGCACCCTCTCCCCCCACACACACACACAGATCCCCCACTCCCGACTCTCAGGCTTTTGTCTTCATACTGAGGATTACATCATCAGCTTTCTTTGGAACTGAGCCGCCCTCCTGGCATCCCTGGCCCTCTAGCTTACTGTGTAGTTCTCTTAGGCCACAGTGTAGAAAGCACCCCTTCTAGTGCACTGGTAACCCATCGGACCGTGTATCAGTAACCACTTCAGAGCCTGTCCTTCTGGCCTGTCTCTGGTTCCTGCTGAGTGCCCTGATCTACACAGTCTCCAACCAACTGTCGGTGGTAGTTGTGAGCTGTTCTCACCTCGCCTCCCACTCAGATTGCACAGCTCTTCACTCCTAGCACTGCTGTGGATGGAAAACTGTGGGTTTCAGCAAGCAGAACCTTTCCAGGCCTGCACAACCTCCACCTAGAAGTGCTGGGAAATGGATGGGTATCCAGCAGGGAGAGCTGTTGACCAGAGGGAGATCGCAACAGGATACTTCTTTCTCCACACCACACAGTACTGAGATGAAGCGTCTTCTTGGAGGATGGGTATCAAGATGGAGAATTCAGCCACATCTAGCTCCTCTCCCTCCTTCCCTTTCTTACTCCTTCAGTCTACACCCTCGCTCCCCAGGTGTGTGCTTCCTAGTGAAGCAGCAGAATATCAGGCTGCCTCAAGCTCTGTTTCTGGGGACCAGACTCAGAGATTTCCATGAATACCTTACATCAGTTATTTACATCTACATAGTGTGTTTATAGTTTGCCAAAGTAGTTTCAGGGTAATATTTCATTGAAACTTTTAATATGTGGTTTTGGAAAGGAAATAAATGGGAATAACTAATTCATGTCCATGATAAAATATAAACCAATTATGCAAAACAGAGAACTTCAAGCTTTTCAAAGTTATGTGCATATAATCCATACAGCTTTCTCTTGGCTTTAGCCACTAAGCCTTTCTTTTTTTAGGGATGCTGTTGAAATCTTGCCAGCTTGGTGTTTAAAATAAAAATTCCTGCCCATTTTTCATCCTTGTTGTCTTCATATGTTTTGTTCTTTGTCTCTTCCTTTACACGTATTTTTTTCAAGGAGATTTTATATTCCCTTGTTTTGTGTTCTATGTTCTAGCTACATTCTTAAGAATATTATTTGTTGGTTATAGCCACAAATATTCTAGCTCTGCTACTATCAAACTTTGTGGAATTGCATGAGTTATATAATTTCCTTTGGGTTCTTTTTGCTCATCAGTAATATTAGGAAAAACAGTACTTTGATGTTATATGAAGGTCTGTGAGTTAACTAGGACAATTCAGAGCAAATATTAAACATAAAATCATAGATTTGTTGATTTCCTTCACTTTCACTACTATATAATTCTTGGGAGGCAAGGAAGAATCATTTTAAAGTTAGAAAGAATTGTATTTGAATGCCAGGACCATAACTTGAGATTTGCTTGACCTGAGCAAGCCATTTAACTCACTCTGCAAGTCTAGTTAACATCATGGTCCTTTTATGAACTCCCATATGTTCTGATCCCTTATCTGAAACCCTTGGCATTAAGACATGTTTACTAATTCAAAATTGATCCTATTTTAGAAATGAAATTAGGTACACATGCAGCATATACTAAGTAACACCCATGAAAGACTGGGATGGCTCCTGTAAGTCAAATACATTAACAATTCTACTGAAACCTTATGAAAATATATATAAAGTAAAATATATCAAAAAGTGTAGAGACTAAATCTAAATAAGTTCAGATTTTACCACCAAACAAGCTTACCATATGTTTGCAGTAAAATTTTGTTTCTCAATTCTTTGTATTCCTCAATCAGAGAACCAAAGACAGTGGAACTGAATTTCCAATGGCCACTTCAACTGTGACTTGCCCAACCTTGAAGGAGATGACTTTCCTTCTAAATGTCTTCCTTCCTTCCTTCCTTCCTTCCTTCCTTCTTTCCTTCCTTCCGTGTTTCCCCTGATGTTTATGGGCAGAGTTGTGCCTCTCTGTTTTGTACACACTACTGCTCTCCTGAGCACTTCAGTCTTTTTTTTAACTCATCTCTCCTCCTAGTCCTTACATACACATTTATCACATATCTACATGTACAAGGTATAATACTAACACAAAGGGTATAATCTGTACAGTAGGACATGATTTATCATCTAGGGGACAGAAGTATATAAAGCATATATAAATGTGCTGCTAGAAATGGGTGTTTTACATGGCCCCCTCTCCTCATTATACTGACTAAGCCATCTGAGAAACAAGGTGATCTCACTCATAAATAACACTAAATCATTGTCACAAAACTACAATTTCCTGTTTTAAATGCTATAAATTTTCAAGCAAAAATTTGTTTTAAGATGTCTCTGTGGTCCTATGTTTTAACAAAAATATTACCAACTAATGATTTGATAAAACTTTTCAATTGACATGAAGATACAATGGAAACTTTATCTCTGTGTAATACCTGAAAGGAGAGATTATTCTTGTCTTTTGAACCTACGCATAGTGAAATTTCTCAGGAGAGATTTTTTCTTTATCTCATGATACAAATATATTTCATTAATTCCTTTAATAAAAAGCAAAGATAAAAATTTCCAGTTAACTTAAAAAAATCAAGCACACTCATTACTTGGTTTCTACAAGTGATGAAAACCATGATCACTTAGTAAGGAGGTAGCATTCAGTCTTCAGCTCTCCACACAGTTTTTGTGATGCCAAAATCTATTTCTTGAATTTTCTTTATTTCCTTTTTTGCATCAATAAACATTTACCACTGTGTGTGGTTTTCACCTCAGAGGTGTTTAAATATTTGCTCTATCATCATCACACTTACTTGTTATTTACTGAGCACACCATCCTGTCCCTGATGTGTTCCCCCAGGCATGTCTACCCAGCTGGGCAATGTGATTCTCAATACATTTTTTGCCTTTCCCAACACTCACAGATCAGCCAACACAAATAATCTCTGAATTCCCAGGCTACTGACATTAGTGAAATAGAAAATATGTGCATATCTTTTCAATATCTTTTTTTTTATTTCAACTTCTCCTCCCACTAGGTGGACCAGCTCCAACCAGTTCAGTTTGGTAAGTAGAATGAACAGAATGGAACAGATTGGCTTATAAGAAGCAACTTAATTCCATTTTTAATTGAAAAACCGCTGTGTGATTGCAGCATTTCTTTCAAGCCTTTTTCTTCTGAAACTCCATGTAAAAACTGGAACACACAGATATGTATTACACATTCATATTGTTTTAGACCTTTCACATCCAGGTGACGCCAGGAGCAAATATTTTGTCAAGCAAATTCTAATCTTATCAAAAAAGGGCTTATACGAGAAATATTAACACAAAGCTCACAGTAATGTGATGAACGACTCCCGGGTAATCATTTCTATTCTTTTCATTGATATTTGACAACATTCTAGTCAGCGACAGCTGCTTTATCACAGCGTTTAATGACCATAAGCCAGAAAATCTTGCATAATTCAGCAGGAATATTCTGAAGGCCCTCCGTCTGTCTGAGGATGTCTGCTTTGTTGAACAGTTTTGTATTGCCAGGATTTCTTGACTAACAGGTGCATCATTACACACACCAACAACTGGCTGAGTGAGCAGCCCCACAATTCAGTGTGCAGTGCCATATGATAACTACCATAAAGAAATCAACTTCCTAGAGGAAGGAAACAATGAAAACCGTTTGACTTGTCCAAATGTATTTAAGCTGATGCTTTAGGGAAGACAATTAGGATTCCAAACAAGTGTTTGTGGTTCAGTCTCAGTTCCTCTCTTCACACTGCTATGATTTTTGCTCAAAGACAGAACCATTGAGGGTGACATTATTTTTCCCTTTGTAGGCCCATACTGTTTCTGAATAAATACATGCTGGAGGTTCTTCAAACACTGATTCAAGTTGCATCTTGAGAAACTGTCCATTCTGCCAAAAGGAAAATGAAATAAAGATTTCACCAATGAACTTACCACAGTTACAACAGGAACAAATTTAAACTGTGATGTAAAATCCAATCTTGGTTGGAGGTCTAGTTCATGGCCTTTTGCATGCATCTTCATATCTCTGAACTTTTACTAGTAAAATTAGAAAGCGAACTTGGAACAGATTTGGACAGACATGTCTTTTGAGAATTTGAAGAAAGGACATGACAATACGACACTGGGACTTTTTAAATTTGTAGGATGTGGAATAGTGTACAGTGTACAGTTAATTTGTACACAAAATGTGAATTGTGAGATTGTAAAACCATATGACCAGGAAGAAGTCCAGGATGCTTAGCCCCAACAGACTATCTGTGTGACTTTAAACTCATCCCTTGGGTCCAATGGATATAATGAGAGCATTGTATCTGCTACTTATCACAAGGGTTTGTAAGAATTGATTAGAACAATGTAAGATACATTTAAGAATGGATAATGTGATATATACCTTTAGAATAAAGTTGTCATTGATGAAGTGGAAATTGGTATGCTATTGAGAAATAAAATTTCTGCTGATTTAATCTCTCTCAGATGAAGTCCTCTGAGCTAATAGTCACTACTAGCAACAGACTTCGTCATCCTTTGTACGGATGCTTCCCATGGTCCCTCCTGGGTCCTCTCTCCAATCTGCTAACACTCTATGCCTTTCAATCTTCACACAGTAGCAATTCTGATCACAATGGATTAAATGGATTAAAGAACTCAATGGAAGTCCTGAAACTACTAGAAGAAATAGAGAAGAAATGCTTTGGGACATTGGAATGGACAAGGCTATTTTGAACAAGACTCCAAAAGCACAGGAAAGAAAAGCAAAAATAGACAAATGTGATTATATCAAATCAAAAAAGCTTCTTCATAGAAAAGGAAATAATTATCAGAGTTAAGAGACATTCTACAGAATGGAAGGTAATATTTGAAAAATATATATCTGACAGAAGCTTAATATCCAAAATATTTTTTTTGAGGTACCAGGGATTGAACGCAGGGGCGTTCTACCTCCGCGCTACGCCCCCGGCCCTATTTTTTATACTTTATTTTGAAACCAGGTCTCACGAAGTTGCGGAGGGCCTCACTAAGGAGAGAGAGAGAGAGATAGCGAGAGAGAGAGAGAGAGAGAGAGAGCTGAGGCTGGCCGCGAACCCGGATCCTCCGGTCTCCGCCTCCCAAAGTACTGGGATTACAAGCGTGCGCCACCACGCCCAGCTTAATATCCAAAATATATAAGGCACTCCAAACACTCCATATCAAAAAAATTAAATAACCTGTTTAAAAATGTGCAATAGGCTTTGTTGTACTTTGGACTTGAAATGTCCCCCAAAGACTCATGTATTGAAGACTTGGTTCCCAATGTAGCAGTGTTCAGTGTTGGGGCTTTGGGGAAGTGATGAAATCAGGAGGACTCTAACCTCATAAATGGATCAATCAATTGATGGATTCATAGCTCAATGGACTATTGGAAGATGGTGATGTAGTTGAAAGGAGTAAGTTCTTGGGAGCATGCCCTTGGAAACTATATCCTATCCCCAGGCCCTTTCTCTCTTGTTTTCTGTTTCTGTTTGCTCTGTCACACGCTTATACCTTGGTGACCTGCCTCACCACAGGCCCATAGCAGTGGAGCCAGTTGATCATGGACTGAAATCATGATTCCAAAATAACCCCGTCCTCATTTAAGCTTATTTTCTCAGGTATTTTGTCACAGTGATGGAAAGCTGACTGACATCTACCTAAAGTAACATTTCTCAAAATAAGACAAACGAATCACCAAGAAGTATATGAAAAAAATGCTTGACATGTCTAATGATAAGAGATATGCAAATAAAAACCACAATGAGCTATCACCTCACTCCGATAATAATGACTGTTTTCAAAAAGAAAACAAAGTACAATTGTTGGTGAGGATGGGCCCTGTGCAACAGTACTTGCATACTGTTGGTAGGGATGTAAACTAGTACAGCTATTATATGGAAAACATTTTTTCAGGCTTCTCAAAAAAATTGAAAATAAAACTTCCATATGAGCCAGCAATCTCACTGGTGGGTACTTATACAAAGAATATGAAATCAGTATGTCAGAAAGACATCTGTACTAACAAGTTTATCACAGCATTATTCACAATAGCCAAAAGATGGAAACCACCTAAGATACTATCTACTGATGAATGCATAGAAAAAATGTGCTACATACATATAAGTGAATTAAGTCAGGTACAGAAAGACAAGTACTACATGATTTCACTCATATATGAAATATAAAAAGTTGATCACATGGAAGAAGAATGGTGTTTACCAGAAAATAGGGAGGGTAGGGGAAGAGGAATAGATGGGGAAAGACTGAAAGATGTGTGCTAAATTTCAGTTAGATAAAAGTAAGAAGTTCTGAGCCCGGTGTGGTGGCACCCACCTGTAATCCCAGTACTTGGGAGGCTGAGACAGGAGGATCGCAGTTTTAAGACTCTCAGTAACTTAATGACACTCTGTTTCAAAATAAATCAATAAATGAAAAAGCTGGGTTGGACTATATATTTCAAAAAGCTGAAAGAAAGGATTTTGACTGCTTTCACCACAAAGAAATTATAAATGAGGAGAGATATATTTAACCCATTAAGTCCCAATTTTCTGTGAATATTTCAACAAAATTGACTTAGGGGTATTAAAATAAGTTGGAAATCATAATATATCCTTTATACATATTTTTCAAACTCTCTATCATTCACTTATTACTTTTCTCAAAAGAATAGACCTCTAGAAACATAACAATTATTTCAAAGTTATCATACGTCATCTACTTGTTGCTCAATTTAAGTATAGGTATCCAATATCTGGGACAATGGTAAAACATGGGTTAACCTGGTTGAAACATTACACAATATAAACATGTATCAAAACATCACATGGGACCCCATTAATATCTATGATTTTTTGTTTTATCACATCAGTTAATTTTTAATTTACTTAATAGAAAAGACAACTTTAGGGCTGGCAATGTGGCTCAATATTAGAACATGTGCTTTGCATATACAAGGCCATGGGTTTGATAGCCAGCACCTCACATATGCATACACACATACACATACACACACACACACAGCTACAATTCATACCACTCAATAGTATGTGTGTATGTGACTTAGGTGAAACTGATGCCCATGTGCTATCTAAGAAAGTGCACTTGAGAAATCGTCAGTCAGCTCATTATCATGAATGCACAGTCGGTAAGTCAGCTAGCTTTCCTTCAGAAAGGGCACATCCCTGGTGGTTGCTACAAGCATTCCTCTTATTCCCATCTTTCAATATTAGCTAATGTTTGCTAATGACTATAATGGATGTCAAGATACCGTTTTTTTAATTATTAAAAATAATGACTGTTAATCAACATGACGAATGGTAGAAATCATCTCTCACTGGTAGAATAAGAGGGATTTGAGATAGCCGGATTTCTTAAAATAATTTAGGAATGCTATCTACTTTTGGTGATTCAGATATAAGAAACCAAAACAACCTACACACTTACAGATGGACCATTATGCTGAATCCCCAAACATCTGCTGTCTGGCCATAAACTCTTGTGTTTGGGGGCTGTATGCATGGCAGAATCTTTTCAGTGCAGTCTTCACATTTGCTATTAAGAAAGCTTTCCTGCAAAGTAATAGTGGAAACATGTAAAAAGACAGAGTTGGGACATTGTTGAGCTAAAAGAACAGATGACATGAATTAATTTTTTGTGTATGTTGTAAGTGTTGAATTAATATGTAAGTAAGAAGTTCTGGTTATATAGATAACATATATTGGAATTTGCTGTAAGACTTTTAGAGCCAAATAAAGTGTCACAAACCATATGGTTTAAACATCAGAAAATTTATTTTCCCACATTCTGAAAACTAGAAATCCAAGATCAAGGCATCTAAAAGCTTGGTTTCTTCTGAGACCTTTCTCTCTCTTTTGCTTATAAAGAGTACTTTCTTCCTATATGCTCACATGGTCTTCCTTCTATATATTTTGTGTCAAAATTTTCTCTTCTTATAAGAACACCAGTCATATTAGATTAAGGCCTACCCCAATAAATTCATTTTAACATAATCACCTCTTTAAAGTCCCTATCTCCAAATACAATCACCTTCAGGGGTGTTAGGAGTTAGAATGTCCACATATGAATTTTGGGAGGACAAAAATCAACGTACAACAACTTGTTTTTTATCACAAACAGTTAGGGAGGCTTGGGGATTTAAATAACTTTAAGTATCTTGAAATTTTTTGACCACTATCATTATATATCAAGAAAAGCCTAGGGGTTGTTCATGTCTAGAATGACTTAAATTCTACCCCTTGGGAAATCTTACTGTCTCAGCATCTTCATCTGTAACATGGGGATAATAAAAGTATTGGCTTCATAAGTTTGTTTCACTGATTAAATATGCTAAGGAGAATGAATTATTTAAAATTATGCCTGGTAAAGAGTATTTGTAAATATTATTATCATGTATTGAGTCAGTACTGAAATAAATAAATCAACTCCTCCATCAATAGGACTTTTTCATTTACAGAGAAGTACATTAAAGCAAGTTTCAATGCCATTTTCATTGTTACCTGATTTTCCAGAGATATAACTTGATCAGAATGTTATATGCTCTTATGAATATGACACAATAATATGACACTATTCTGAGTAATTAATAGTCACTAATAAACGTATGAGAAATGAAGAATTTAGGTGACATGACTCAAGATCAGATTTTCCTTCATTATATCACATGACTCTTTGGGAGGCAGTTTCACACATTTCCATCAAAGTGTGATTTTCACCTGATTGTACTAAAAGGATAAAGAAAAATGTCTCTGACATTTTCCGAGTTAAAAATGAACTAAGGCCACTCTATTTCAATTACGGAGCCTTTGTGTATATTGGTATGTGGTTGGTTTTAATTTAGGTTGAACTATTATTCAATTAAGTTCATTAAGTATTTAATAAATACCTAATTGGGCCAAGCACGTTGTTGAAAGAATGTCACATAACTGACACTGGGAAGAAGTCATCACGAGCTAGCTTAATCCAATTTGATCTCACCCATCTATTACATTCTGCTTTGTGGATCTTCGCCACCAGTATTTACAGGTTACTGAGGGTTAGATTAGGTGCTCTTTCACAAGACCTGTTACCAGGTTTCATTGAAAGATGATCTCAGACCATAGTATATAAAACATACTTTAACAAGCAGGAATGAACAAGCACATAATCTCATTTGTCCTTCGATGAAGTCCCAGGTCTCTATACTCTGGAAATCCCAAAATAATTTTTACAAAAGAGCCACCTGATTCAAATGCAGGATTAAACCAAACTTCTCTCAGCATCAGGCATCTCAGATCCCACAAGTGTGGCAAGACAGAGGATCATTCAGGGGTCAAGACCAGGGGAACATTCCCTAGGGCAAAGGGTAGAGGTTACATACCTGCCCTCTTCCTGCAAGCACAGGGGATATTCTAAGGTAATTTTGGTAAACTACGTATTTTGAAAAATACTAATTTCAGTTATATTGCATTTTCTAGCATTACCTGTGCTGATTTTAAAATTCTCTAGGGATGAACTTAGGTAAAGGAATTTCAAATAGTTCCTTTAAAGTAGCTTCTTCTGAGTATCGTCATTCTGGTTAAGGGCAGAGGCCCTTTAGTGGGGTATGATGTTTAATAAGGACAACTGATTGATCCTAGTGTATAGACTGAAACTAGTACATAACATGTTATCACAATCCCCATATTAAAGTATTTTAAAGTAAATTACAGACATAACACTTACCTTGCTATCAACTGGAATATATGAAATTCATAGAAATGCTCTTAGAAAGAGCACAAAATGCAGCCAAGTTGAATGATTTTCTCCCAGAAGATGCTATCGGATTTGTTCCATTCCAGAGCAAATGAAAGTATATACCTGCAAGATATATGATTTCTCCCAGAGGAAGGATAAAATATATATATATATATGTTCATTTATATATATGTTCACATATATAGATATATATGTATATATATGTGTGTATGCACAATATATGTATATACATTATGTGCATATATGTATACTCTGTGATTTTCCTTGATAAAAGCAAATAATATTTATTGCAAAGCACTTTTCTCACTTAAGTAGAATTGTAGACTTCAAGGTGTATACTTTATTCACACAAAGTATATTTGGAGATCTATAAATAATCACCCCCCAAATCTAAGAACAATATTTACTAACTAATAATAGAATTTTAGATACATCATATGCCAGAGATGAGATACTGCATAGTATAATATTTAGATGTTCATAGAAAATTAGATGTTAAAGGATATAAAAAGTATTCAACTTGAGCTTAAAAATAATGCATTTAACAACAAAACTTGCATAATCCCTTCAAGTTATATAATAAACATTTCAAAGACTCCCACTATTTTGTAGGAGGAATGTATTATAGATATATTCTAAGAACAGAGGAGGCACTACTAATGTAGGGCTCTACGATACCTTCTTGAATCAACATAGCCAGCATTGTTATTATTACCAGTAAGATGTGAGAATGACTCAAGTTCTAACAGAATATAGCTCCCTTAGATCATGCTGCATTTTGGATAGATGCACACTACCCAAAAGGATCCAGTACAATGCTCCTACATATTAGGAATTAGGGACTCTTGTTTCTATGATTTGATGATGATGATGGTATTACATTCTAATCTCAGGCCACAGTTTATTAATAGGCATGAGAAAGCCAAAGAAGAGGGAAACATGAGTGGCTATGCCTCCTGATGTTAGCTTCTGTAGAGAACCATGACTACATTATAGGCCATGATGCCATTTCTCTTGTTCTAGCTGCAGATGTGAATTTTGGAGCCCTGAAATGGGATCGCTATAAGTAATGCTTGAGGTTATCCAGTTCAGTGTTTTATTATTTGTTTGTCTTGCTTTGTTTGTTTGTGTTTTAGTGGTGAAAATCTTTTAAGTTAAATGCAAGTACCATATAATATTTCAGTCATTATTCCTTAAATGGGTGATTAAAGGGATAGATCTGAAAGAAGATAGTCCATTTGAGAGCTCTAAGGAGGCCCATAACTCAAGCAGTGAGGATGAAGAAAAGAGGATGAATTGAAAAGAAATTAAGACATTAGAATCAGCATATGGGGATATAGGAAAGAGGGATATTGTGTTGGAATCCTAGGCTTCCAGCTTGGGCAACTGGTAGATGGTGATAGGGAGCTAGAATTCCATAGAAAGGAAATTCATTTGGGAGAATAGGATTGGAGTAGAAAAAAATGTTAGATCTAGTATTGATAGTTTTGTGAAGCATAGTGAAAATGCAAGAGGGTGATCTCAGCCCTTACACATGCATGCTCTTTTGTCCTGATTTGCTCAGTGATTTGACTTCTAGTGAGAATAATGAGCATCTTGTAATAAGGAACTGTCGATTTGAAAGACAGAAAACCTGAATGGAGGCTCCTCTCCATGAATTCTCTCCTGATTAACATATGATCTGGTTTCCAACACACTTATGTAATTGTAGGATACCAGAAAACTGAGGGTCACGATTGGGTGACATACCTGCCGTGTGTGTGTGTGTGTGTGTGTGCACGCGCGCACGCTTTAAATTTTTCCCATGTATGTCATTTCAAGAAATAAGTCTCAGGTTTTTATTCAGCTCCTGGAACAGACTGAAGTCTACTTCTTAGCTGGTAGCAGCTTTTATTCCCTAGTGCCTGGAGAATTAACCATGACACACCCATTGTAACCCAAATGGGTGTGTCATGGTTAATTGTAGTCATTTGACAGTGCTTGGAATCCTACAAAAACTATTGAAATAGGCTGGCCAATATTTTTTCCCCAGGAAATTCTATTCACACTATTTGGTTAGCACGGCCTTAACATTTGATTCCCTCCTCCAAGCTGCACTCACAGCAGCACAAAAAAGCACCGTGTAGGCATTACAGACAAAGGACTGTTAGGTCTTTTTAGTTGTTTGTCCCACTGGTATGCCACTACCTGACTCCAAGCAGTGGTATTCTGCCAAGAATTCTTTTGTGTTCTACATTTTCCTATCCATTCTTCTGTTGACAGATACCTAGGTTGTTTCTATTATTTTGTTATTGTGAATTGTGCTGTGATAGACATGGCTATGCATGTATCACTATAGTATTCAGACTTTAATTCTTTGGGGAAGATACTGAGGAGTGGTATAGCTGGGTCATATGGTGATTCCATTCCTAATATACACACAATGGAATTTTATTCATCCATGAAGAAAAATAAAGTTATGCCATTTGCAAGAAAATGGATGGAACTAGAGAATATTATTCTGAGATTAGTCATCTCACAATGTCAGAGGCTGTATGTTTTCTGTCAAATGTGCAAGCTAGAAAATAAATGTGGTACACCATATCAAAAGAATAAGTGACAAAAGTCATTTGGCCATCTCAATTGATGCAGAAAAATAATTGAATAAAATTCAAAATCCTTTTATGATAATAAATGATGAACAAATTAGATGGTTCAATATATTGAACCATCCTTGCATCCCTGGAACAAATCTCATTTGTTCATGGCAAATAATCTTTTAATGTGCTATTGGATTTGATTTTCTAGTATTTTGTTGAAGTTTTTTTTTGTCTAGGTTCATCAAGGATATTGGCCTATACTTTCCTTTTTTGTTGTTGTATCCTTATCTGGTTTTGGCATCAGAGAAATGTTGGCCTTATCAAATGTGTTTAGAAGAATTTCTTACTCTTCTCTTTTTAGGAATGACTTAAGAACAACTGGTACTAGTTCTTCTTTAAATATTTGGTAGAATTTATCAGTGAAGCCATCTGGTCCTGGGCTTTTCTTTGATGGGAAAATTTTTATTACTGATTTATTCTCACAACTTGTGATTGGTATGTTCACATTTTCTATTGCTGAAATTCAGTCTTGGAAAAGTGCACTTGCTTAAAGTGTATCTTTGGTAAAGTGCATTATAGGTGTCAAGGCACATGCCTGTAATCCTAGTATTTGGGAGGCTGAGACAGGAGGATTGTAGGTTTGAGACAAGTTTGTGATAACAAGACCCTGTTTCAAAATAAAAAAATATAAAAAGGGCTGAAGGTGTAGCCCAATGGTAGAGCATCCCTGGGTTCAATCACCAGTACCATACAAAAAAATATTCTCTGAATATAGTCTCATCCTAAAGTACTAGAGGTTAGAATTCTAACATTTGAATTCCTACAATTGAGCTTTTATCATTCATGTAGGAGAATGCTTAGGTGAGTGTGTAAGAAAAGAAAGAGACATTGTCCAGAAACGTTCGACTACTTGACTCTGACCAATGGTTTGTGGCTGGAACTATGACAATAGAAACAACATATTGGACCTTCCATGATTTCCAGAAGGAATACTCCCTGTCATACTTTAAACATCTGGACTTTATTTCAATTCTGTAATATTTTCCAAAACCTTTTTCAGCTCTATTCTCATAATCTATACTGATTATTCCCTACTTAAGTAAAAATATTAATCAAACATCTTTTATGGTACTAGGGACCAAAATTTTTGGAACATAGAATTTAAATTTAGTTTTTCATAGAAAGAGTATGTCATTAAACTAAACTTGCCACCCTTAACTAATTAAACTTCACATTTTCTCAGTTTTTCTATGCTAAGCATCTTGATGCTTACACTTATAGATTATTGTCAAAATATTGTGTTAAATTAAAATAGAGAATATGTTATGATTAATAAGTTTTGACAAAATAGTAGATTATGTTTCTTTTGACTCTGCATTCTAAACACCAACAAAATTTTTGTTTATTGGTGTTTCTGTCATTATTTGAATTAATTACTAAGTTCAAATTCCCTCTTACAAAAATCAAATGTTGAATATTTTTAAAAATCTCAAATGCTATTTAGGATAGACATATAGTATATCAAATATATATCTCTAATGAAAATTATATATGTGTACCTATATATAACAGACATATATATATATATATGTATATATTACATATGTGTAACTTAATTTTAATTGATCAGGATTTAGAGATTTAAAAAAATATGGTAGGCTTGATTTCCTAACCTGAACATTAGTAACATTAAGATAGACTTGAAATATTTATAACAAGAGTAAAATCAAAGACATTAACTTTATTCTCCATCATGAATCTTATACACTTTTAGAATAAAAAACACAGAAATCAAATCTCTTCAGTTACCAAAGTCATTAATTCTTCGTTAATGCAACACTTTTGCTCTTTTGGCATTATTATAATGAAGAACTGTGTTTTACAAAAGCAAGTCAAGCAAATACATTAAATCACGACCTCTTTACTTTGCACTACTCTAGCTTAAGTGCCCTGAAATGAACTTCTTAGTTAATTAGCATTCTTCTGTTTGTCACTCTAAGTAATTACTCTTCTCAATTTAATGGAAGTGTTATATGTGAGGCGCTAAGAGCCTGGAAACAGACCCACCTGACGAATTAAGTTCACTAGGAACAAAGCAAATAGTTGCATCCATCCAGGAGTCAAAGGAATAGCCTTTGGAGAGGTGGGGAGCCAAGGAATGGGAATAATTATCTCTTGCTTCAGTAATTGTATCGGAAGGATGGGTTTCAAATATCCATTAATTTAAGTGGTCTTCATTCCATCATTAAGCAAACTGCATATTTGGCACCAGCTTTTGCACACGTTTAGCAAAAACAGACAATGTTGTGCGTGTATGCCCTTGGGAGTAATTCTTCTAGGAAGCTTCGGGAGCTCTTCGCATCTGTGCCTCTTGTGCCTGATGCTCTAACTGGGGACAGACTGATTGCTGGGCAAGATTGCAAGGGCACCGCTCCTTCCCTGGAGAGCAGAAATTAAGTTTTTCACCTCTTAGAGCTAAAACCTCAAGGTCTATTTGTTCAAGGATAATCTGTCCCTGAGAAAATTGCTTTGTACCATTTTAAACCCATACAAGTCTTAAATTTTCAACTTAATAATTCATAAATGAAAATGTCATACTTGCTTGTGTCTAAGCAACATGGTCTGGTCTGCGCCCTTCCCCTACCTCCCCCCATGAACACACATGCACTACGTTTTAACATTTCTGAAATTGGACTGCTTCTTACAATTTTCATCCCTAACCCCTTCAAAAGATATTATAAAGACTGATGTGCATCAAAATTGATTAGATTTTAGAAATGAAGAAATATCATGCCTCAACTACATGGAGCTTATGCTGTGAGCTGGCAAGTGCATTCTTGTCCATACAGATGCCTTATTACATATTGAATGAGGTACCAGTGCTTTTACACGTCTCATCTCACATAGCCTTCTTCACAAATGGATGCTTAGATATTGTTATTGTTACTTGGCTGAATATTATAGAGCTTAGAAATGTCAAAGTCTGAATTCATTCACTGATATGTGTCAATTGACACAGGTTTTGAGCATCTGCAATAGAATAAAATGTAATAATAACTGAAATAAATGCAAATTTATTGAGCACTCATTATGGGCCAGTCACTATACTAGGAAAGAGAAGAGAATGATGGGCAATAATCTCCTTTCTGCAAACCCACTTTTGACTGACTCAAAGCTTGGGCCCTGAGGTCATGCTGCTTTGAGAAGCCAAATTAAAATGAGGATGTCTAACTGCCCTGGATAAGGCATCTTCCACTGAAATTATTAGCAGGATAAAATCTGTTAATTTGGTCTGGTATACAAATATCCCCAAATAAAATTCTGGAGACACAGAATTAATATTTTTAATCTAGGCCTTGTCTCTCTCTTTTGTTAAATGATTTATGTATGCTATCTCTGATTCCTTTAGCTTTACTAATATTCATCAATCAGTTACTTAACATTGACCAAGAGGATGCCTTCTATTAACAATCATTCATTTATAGTTAAGCAACTCACATTTATTGATGCATTGTAATCACACCATGATAGTGGAGTGCCATTCTCATCATATCACATGAAGGGAGCATAGTGTCCACATGAGTTATCATTGGTGATGTTGCCTTAAAACAGGTCTCTCTGGGTTGCTGAGAGTCCCACGAAATTGCTGAGACTGGTTTCGAAGCTGCGATCCTCCTGCCTCAGCCTTGCAAGTACTGGGATTACAGGTGTGCACCACCATGCCTGGATCAGGCACAGTTTTGATAGTTCTCAGGCACTCCAGAGTCTGGTACTGTGTCCACATGTTCTCTACCAAAGGCAATTGAGTCAGTTCTCTGCTCTTTATTTTGTTTGGTCAGCCTTCTGGTTTTAAGATTTTTCTATTGTCTGTTGCCTCAGGAATAAAACTTCTAACAGGTGTTGAATTGGATTGGGTTTAGTTGCAGTAGAGACCCAACATAGAAAGAGTATAAATTTCTCGCAGAGAAGTCCAGAAAGGGGTGGTCTGGTCTGGTGGGGTGTTCCCCCATTCTGGCACCCAGGATGCTTCTAGCTTTTCTCTCCACCCTCCCTGGTGTGTGGCCTTCAAGGGCAAAACCCAAGATGGAGATACAGTTATTCCATTCCTGTTTGAGGTAGTTGGAAGGAAGAGGAGAAGAAGAAAGAGGACAGGGGATATATGTGAACTATGTATCAGGAAGGCCTTTCAGAGGGCAATTGATAACAGTTGAGGAAAGGCTAGGAACTATTGTCACAATTCTGGATGGTCATATGCCTTAGCAGTAGAGATTCTTTCTGTAAGAGAAATGAGGAGAACTAATTTTGGGACATCTCTAGGTGCCTCTGCTCCAGTAGTAATATCTCTTGTTAGCACTAGATCATGTGTTTCTCCAGTGCTACAAAATTGTCCTGGAAGACCTAAGCTCTTTTCTCAGCTCTAGTATGTACTAAATATATGACATTGGTCAAATCACTGAAGCTGTTTTAGATCTAATTTTCTCATCTGTAAAATGAGATTAATAATTTCTCCTCTTCCATCATTAAAGGGTTAACTTAGATAAATGTATGCAAAAGGGCCTCATGAATTATCAATTGTCAATGACTATACTCCACAAATACAGAATGATGCCACCATTATAATCTTCCTCATTTTTCTGGTTGTCTCTATTATACTATGTGTCCCCAACACAACCACCTTCTTTCCAACATGCACATATGAATCTATGAATGATACTTTCCCCCAAATATATATTTCTTTGACTCTAAAGCATTATATTAATGCAAAAATTTCAAAAGTGAGAAAGAAGGAAGCAATAACAGCATTAAATGTTCACATCATTTGTTAATCTCATTCTGATTTTAAGAAACCATGATGTTATTAAGTGGGAGTAACTGTTTTTGAAAAATCAAAGGTAATTGATAAGGAATAAGCACAGGTTTATGACTAACCAAGCAAACAAAAGCTGATATATAGTAAAATATGGAGCATTAGTAGAGTGTTGGAATTGGACAAACATGGTTGCAAATCTCAACTCCTTCAAGGATTATCTGTGAAAGCTTGAACAATTTTGTAGATTTCTCAGGCTCAATTTTCCCTTTTTTGTTGATGCATCATGTTAAGGATTGTTGTAAGAACCAGGTGAGAAAAACTCTATATGACTCCTAACAGTGTCTTACATATAGTAAGTGCAAAAAGAAAAGAAAACAAAACAAAACAAAAACCCCAAAAGGGAGTTTAGCGGCTACTCACCTCCGTTCCATATAATAGAAACAGAATAGCATGGTCCTCTGACACTTGAGAGATAATGGCCAGTCACAGAGTTTTGAGCCTTTGCTATGGACTTCACCATATTCAGTGCATTCATTGCATGATATGCCTCATTGGTCCACCCAACCTTTCATAATGATACTCTTATTGTTCCTATTTTATGAATGTGTAGATTAAAGGTTAGAAAGGTTCATTTTCTGGGGATATTCAACAGGCAAGCTGTGAAACTGGAGAATGGAACCCAGAAATTGATGTCAAACTCTTGGATTTTCATCAATTCATCAAAACATTATCCACTGAAAAAAATTTGGCAAATATTAATGTATGATCAATTTAACAAAAACTCTCAAACAAAAACTCTCTTACAGAGTTAGGGCTAGTGCAAACACAAAACTCTGGCAGAGTACATCTGTAAGAGATGCACAGCTCTTAACAGATAACCCATCCACCCCCAAATAAAATGATGGACATTGCAAGTCAACAATGCTAATGTCTTGGCAGCAGCAAAACCTCTGTGAAATTAAGCATTGGAGAACATCTCTAATTTGGTTAATTGGTCACTTTATAAGTCGATCATTTTCTGAATTAAATTTTAGTTAACTGGCCAGTATCCCAACCTGTCAACCACCACAACCTACTGCCAGATCAGTTTCTCTTTAAATGGTAGATGGCCATCCTGGTTTTCATGGATGCAAATATTTATGTATCTGTCATTAACACTGTAAACATGTCATTAACCCAAAAGTCCCATCAGAGTAAAGAAGTAGGATCCAGGAGTGATTCACTGACAGCTATGGAACAACACAGGTGGTGAGATGCTGCAAGAAAAAAGTGCAAATACACCAAAAATTATAGTCATTAAAAATACTGCTCTGGAAGCTGGGCATAATGGCACATGTCAGTAATCCTAGTACTTGGAAGGCTGAGACAGAATGATCACAAGTTCGAGGCCAGCCTCAGCAACTTAGTTAGACCTTGTTTCAAAATTAGAAATAAAATAGAGATGGGGTGTATCTTGGAGGTAGAATGACCCTGGGTTAAATCCCCAGCACTTCCAAAAAATATATACATATATATATGGCAGAATCAGGACAGAATGTGCCCAAGTGTGATCACTAGACTGAAAAACACAGGGCACTGCCATTCACCTTCCTATGAATCAGGATCTTGCTCAAATAAACAGCCAAAGAAATAGTTTGTTTTAATATGATGATAAAACTTGACGATCCTGGGATGTATGTAGATCTACTTTTTAAATACAGTAGCTAGCTTACTCTTCAATTTTTTCCTTTTTCTCTCTCTTTTAACAGGGGAAGTTACATTTTTGCTTCTCCTTGATGGCAATATATGTAATAATTCTAATTTCCCCCTTTATTAAAATCATGTCTTTATGAATGTTCTCTTCTATTGGGCAAAGTACACAGATATTTGTTGACAGAGTTCATGGTCTTTCCAATAATTATTTCTCCCACTGTTGATCAGGTTCCAGGTTCGATTTCAGGGCTTGGGAGGTAGGAAGTCATAAAAGTAACTTATGGGAAGAGTTGGGTTAAAAACCCTAATAAATGTTTTTCACAATCTTTAAGAAAGCCTTTTTAACGCCGGGCGTGGTGGCGCACTCTTGTAATCCCAGTACTTTGGGAGGCGGAGACCGGAGGATCCTGGTTCGCGGCCAGCCTCAGCTCTCTCACTCTCTCTCTCCCTGTCTCTCTCTCTCTCTCTCTCTCTCTCTCTCTCTCTCTCTCTCTCTCTCCTTAGTGAGGCCCTCCGCAACTTCGTGAGACCCGATTTCAAAATAAAGTATAAAAAAATAGGGCCAGGGGCATAGTGCGGAGGTAGAACGCCCCTGCGTTCAATCCCAGGTACCGCAAAAAAAAAAAAAACTTTTTATTAGTTTGAAACAACAAAATCGCCGGGCGTGGTGGCGCATGCTTGTAATCCCAGTACTTGGGAGGCGGAGACAGGAGGATCCGGGTTCGCAGCCAGCCTCAGCTACTTAGTGAGGCCCTCCGCAACTTAGTGGGACCCTGTTTCAAAATAAAGTACAAAAAATAGGACTGGGGATGTAGCTCAGAGGTAAGAGGTAGAATGCTCCTGGGTTCCATCCCAAGTACCACACAAAAAAATCTATCTTAGTGTTAGGAATTTATACTCTCCCCCAATCAAGTACATAAAATGTTTCCTCTTTGGAGTCAATTTAAGTAAAAGAAGCTGAGATCTGCCCAGCAAGCCTGTGGTCAGAGCCTCCCTGTCAGAAATGCTTATTTTGCTGTGTTCTCTAGCTCAGCTTCTGGAGAGCAACCTTCACATCAAGACTAATCACCACATTAATAAGATCAGGGACAGGTATACTGGACAAGGTCATCCCCAGCTCTAATGGCTCCCACAGGACAAAGCTGGCATTAGAGAAGAGAGGACAGATGCATCCACAGTGGGAACCAGGAGAACTGGACCAGCTGTGGAGGAGATGTGACCTTTTTTGCAATGGGCAGGCTGATCCCCTGAGCAGGATTCTGTCTCCAGGAACCAGCCCTTGGGGGAGCCGGGCATAGAAGCACAGACTCATGGGAAAACTGATTTGGTAAAGAGCCCTCAGTGGCATTATGGGGTTTTCTACTTTAAGTGTTCTTCAGCAAAAGCTCTTAGCCTGCTTGCACTTATTAAGCCTACTGACAGTAATTCAGGCTGAAAATCAAATTCAGCTCTTTTCTTATCTTTGCCAATTTCCTCTGCTCCTGCTTTCTTAATGGGCCAGGTACAAATATGTAAATATCATGCCTTGTTTTGGTAATTAATTTCCTTAAGGTCAAGACTGAGTGATAAGAATGCTATCGTCAGTTTATGAATAATTCAGTTCCGCAGAAGATCTTTATTCATTCAGACTTCATGGAGACAGTCGCAACTCTGAAGCACGCCTACCTGAGAGTGAATCCCAGCTCCTCCCCATGAGCAAAGTGACTGGCTTAATTTGCTTACTCTTTCTGAGCCTCTCTGTCACCATCTAAAAGATGAATTTAATAATATTTTTCTCCTATGCTCATAGCAAGATAGGAGTTTAAATAAATACATACATACAAAATATCTAGGAAGGGTACATGTTGAATGCATATCATTTCCCCCTCCTTTCCAGTCTTGAAATCAGGGTATTTTGATTTAACTAGCATTTTGCCTTAAAAAATATGATGATAAACACATAAAAAACCTTGACATTTAAATAAGAAGAAAATAAGCAATAACTAGGTTTGTGCTTTTAAAAAATGATGGTGATCGCATTAATAACTGATGCAAATAAACAGACAGACAAATAAATAAGCAAGCAGGCAAAACCAACAGGACATAGAAGAATATGTTTAAGATGTTAGAGATTTAGCATTTATGATGTGCTTAACACAGTGATAAATGCTTTTCTGTGCATCATCTTGTCTGAGTCTTATAACACTCCAATAAAGTAGAGCGATGCTTTATTATCTCCATTTCACAGTTGGGAAAACTCTTAGAGAGGTGAAGTTATTTGGCTAAAGTCATCCAGGTAATGAGTGTCAGATTTAAGTGTGTATTTACCATGAAGTAAACGAAGCTTAAGAGTCCCCACTTTTACAGAGCCCTTCAAAAGCTGGCAGAAGCCCCAGCAAAGAGTCCCCTCAGAGATAGGCTCTTGTAAAATTTTCAAAAGTATTCTATCAATTTGAGCAACACAACATATGCAGTCTCCCCTGCCCAAATACCTTCTCAGTGAGACCGCCCCAGGCAACATTAAAAATTCAACTTTCCTGTTCCTTTACTTTTTTTTTCCTCCTTAGTACTCATCATGATCTAATATGGTATATATTCTTATCTTGTTTATTGCTAACTACTTTGCTAAAGTGGAAGATACCTGAGAGCAAACTTGTTTCCTCTGTTACATCCCAGTGCCCACAACAGTGACTAAGACATAGTAGCAACTCAATAAAACATTGTTGAATAGAAGAATGAATTGAAATTCCTATGAACTACAACTCCAACACCAGAGGCTGTGTCCTTTACCACAGCATTATACTGCCTCCCCGAGGCAGCCTCCCATCACAGACAACAGCTTTTCTCCAAGGAAATGTGAACAAAACTCTAACTTGTGAGGCTTTAAATTGCCTCTGAGATGATGATGAATTGGTTACCATTTAATCGGCACCCAAGAATTATGGGACAACATTTGAGACCTGGCAGGGGTATAGCCATAGACAAAACCCAATTAAAAGGGAAACATGTCCCTGAAGAAAAGGCATGCAATAAGAAAGTAACATAACTCCACAGACCAAGCATATTCCAGAAACCCAAGGAAATCAGAGTTCATGTGAGAGATTTTTTGGGGAGACCAACACTCCCTTTGACCTATGTTCTACCTGAAACCCCTCCCTCATTGAGAGGGAGGATAGATCATTTAACATAGAACACTTCCTTATATGTCATTTCTCTTGTTTTAGTTTCTCAGGAAATATATATACATATGTGTGTGTATATATATATAACATAAATATACCAAATAAGTGTATATATACCATATATATACATATATATATATATATATATATATGTATATATATATATGACCAAAGGTTAAGATAGATCACCTTTGTAAAGATCATCCATCTCATACCCAGAACCCCCATTAGTGTGGATGTAACAGGTCACGTTAAAGGGAGACTTGAGTTCTCTGTTTACCCATCAGAGTCCATACAAAAATGCATGATTAAAATGCACTTCTAAATATTAACAACTCAATTAATTAGCTATGTCAGAACATTCTTATGAACAGCATATCCTATTAAGTAATTTTTCCCACAGCAAAAGAAACTACATGACTTCATATGGTAACAATTAACAACTACTCTAAATGTTTTAGTGCATTTCTCTGCCTTACAACATACATATTGAAGATGTGCAAATGCCCTGTTAACGATTAGCTGGCAGATATTCAAGGTTAATGACAAAGGTCTAATCTTGGAGAAATTCAAATGGGCATAGCCCCCAGATCCATCCTGGGAACTTATTTTTGGAAAGGAATAAATCTCAAAGTATTTCACCATTAATTTATGCAAGCATAAGATTTTGGACCTTAAATGTTTCATTTTTCCCTGATTTTTTGGCTTATTCTGAGACATAGAGAAAATAAATGTCTTTTTTCCAACTTTCCACAGGTAACTCAGGGCAGAAACAAGGTTTCAAATTCTGCTTGTCTCAAACACAGACCATGTGCACCTGCTCAGATTCCCAGGGCCCTGGCCACCACCTGAACTTGCTCAGGTACTTTCTCACCTGGGTAACTCTTCCAGCCTTGCTCTCAGAGTGTCATGGCTTCCTGGTCGACTGTGCCACATGGAAAAGACTGAGCCAACACCATAGATTTAGTTCCGACCATTGCTTCTAGATCCAGAAAGCTATATCAAAGAGCTTGGGTCTGGTATCTGGAGAGCAGATGCACATGGGGCCAGTTGGAGGCAGTGTGGAGCACTAACTCCCCATGGGACAAACTTTGGTCCATGGGAAGCAGGAGATAGAAGGGGTCTTGGTAGATCCACTCTCTCCTTCCCTCTCTCCCCTGGACAATGCATAGTTTGTGCCTACAACCTGCTTGGGGAAGTTCCATCTGCAGGTGCATCTATTTATAGATCTGCTGGCTCCTTTTGTGGCTTGTGATGGGTCGGCAGCCAGCAACAGAAGCCAACACTCTGCTTTACTTGTCATCTCTCCTCGTTCACCCCTCTTCCTCTCAATCCTCACTATCCTCTGATTGCATTTACTAATAAAGCATTACACCACTCATCTTTGCCCCCGTTTCATTTTCTAGAGAATCTTGTCAAAGATTTGGGTCATGCTATCGACTGAATATTTGTATCCCCTGCAATTCATACCTTAACATCCTACCCCCACCTCCCCAAGGTGATGGTATTAGGAAGTGGGAACTTTGAGAGGTGAGTAGGTCATGAGGGCAGAGTACTTATAAATGGTATAAGTGCCTTTATAGAAGAGGCCCCAGAGAGCTCCTTTGTCCCTTGTGCCATGTGGGTAAATAGCAAGAAGATGGCCCTTTATGAGAAAATGGGCCCACAGAATCTGTTGGCACCTTGACTCAGACTTCTCGGGCTCTAGAACTGAGAAATAAATTTTTATTCTTTTTTAAAGTTTTTATTGGTACATTACAATCATATATCATAATGAAGTTCAGTGTGATAGAGGCAACGTAACACTTGGTGAGCCTCGCCCCAGTAGTTCTTTCTTTATAAGGTACCCATTCTATGGTATTTAGTTATAGAAGACCTAAAACCAGTGTTTTAAATGTGGAAATTTTTTCAAAAGGTAAAACCTTTACATCCTTAAAGCATTTCAAGAAATCTGCTATTAACTTGTTAGGCCATGTATTAGATTCTCTCCACCTAGAACAAAGGTAAGGCTCCTGCTAGCTATTCAAATCCTACAAAAAGCCTGCCAAGTCAACAGTCAATCAAGATATGAGATGAAACCTTGACTAAGTCTCATGAAGATGCAACAAGTGGGAAATACAAGAAACCATTAAAAATATCTTTGGACAAACTACTCAACTAGTAACATGTCATTTGTCTAAAGACATATTTGGGGAAGGGTTGGCCCCAGGTGTTTAACTTGTCCAGTTAGCTCTCTGCCAGGATCAGCAGAACATGGGGAGTGAGGTCTAGCTCACAGTGTAACTGTAGGATCCTTATAACGAAGGGACTATTAAGTAAGAAGATAAGGCTTCTGTTTTTTTGCCTTTAAAAATGGCATGCATCATTGGCACAAAACTCACATGATTTCTTGTTAAAGTATATAACAACGAGCAAGCCATCCATTGTTAATAACCGCTCACTCCATCTACAAAAAGGATGTAATTTTTTCTCAACTACCCTGTGGGTTGCTTCAAGGATAAAATGGAGTGAGACTTCAGATGCATTCTATAGTTTCTGATCTCTTTGTAGAACTAGGACACAACGCGACATTTTGGTTGTTGTGCAAGCTATAAAGGAATTTTCAAAGAGTAATGTTCTAGAGTTTGCTTTTTACTGATATTTCTGGATGAAGCAATCATTACAACAATGGCTGCCAACTCTGATGCATAGTTGAGAAAACTGGCAGATAAAATGCCCAATTAAATTTGAATTTCAGAAAAATAACAATTTTTTTTTAGTATAAGTATGCCCCAAGCATTGAGCATTGCATGGAGCATACTTATACTAAAAAAAGAAGTTCAATTGTTAATCTGAAATTCAAATTTAACTGGGCATTCTGTATTTTTATTTTCTAAATTTGACAACCCTTATTTGAGAGTACATCAGTACAGGAGTTCAAAGAAAGCGCTAGTAAAGTTAGGACAAAATTACATTATTGCTTCAGGTAGATAAAAAGACCTAAAGGAATAATTAAATTTGTAAAATTCCTGAATAATCAGGAAGGTTTCCTTTCTTTGATTAAAATGGAGATGTTATATTATAATTGGTTCATGGGTAAGCTCAATCGGTTAATTTGTAGGAATTATAGAAACACAGGGGAGACCATAATTAAGGGATAATGAGATAACATGGTTTAGACAAGAATAGAGATAATTGAGTCATAAAACATAAATTTGTTGTAATAAAATAATTGAATTAATATTTTCTCATAAATATTATTTTTAAATGGATATTCTTGTAGACTATTGAATTAAATAATTTATACATTTTAATTTTAACATATCAAATTGCCCATACAAAAATTATTTATTTATTTATTTATATATTTTTTTTGCAGTACTGGGGATTGAACCCAGGGGCATATTACCTCTGAGCTCCACCTCCAGCCCTATTTTTTATTCTTTATTTTGAAACAGGGTCTCACTAAGTTGCAGAAAGCCTCACTAAGTTGAGGAGGCTGGCCACAAACCCGGATCCTCCTGTCTCCACTTCCCAAGTACGGGGATTACAAGTGTGCACTACCACTCCCAGCTTCAAAAATATATATTTATCTACAATTTAATGGAATGCCTAATCTTGTTATGCAATGTGTAGAAAAAATATCTTATTTGACTTTTTGCTTGCATTTGGAATTTCAGGAAAGTGGAGACATAAGAAGTTTTGTGCTTAGTCCACCATCTTAAAAGAGGAAGACATGTTTACAGCTAATAAGCATTTTAATTATCATGAAGATCATTAAGTATTTATTCTGTAAGATAATAACATATAATTAATTATTATTATTATTATTGTTATCATTTTAATGAAAAATAGAGGTCTTATCTTTGTCCAGGTGCTATAACAGTTACTGTAATTAGGTAAACTGATAGAAATTCACTTCTCACAGCCTGGGGGCTGGGCATCCCAAGATCAAGGTCCTAGCAGACCTGGTGTCTGCTCTGGGCACTCCTCCTGCCTTGTAGGGGGCCAGCGCCTCTCTGTATCTTTACAAGACAGAGAGCATAGAGAAAGGAAGCAAGCACTTTCCTCTTTCTTCTTATAAGAATACTGATCCCATCAGAAGCGCTTCACCTGTATGAACTAATTACCTCCCTAAGACCCCATTTATAAATACCATCACATTGAGGATTAGGGTTTAAATATATGAATTTTAGGGGGACAAAAATATTCATTCCATAGCAGACCCTGAAAGTTTTAGGTATAGGACCCTAGAAAGGAATATCTCTCAGGTAAAAAATAATAATATAAAGGACATAGAAACTTTTCCAACTGCATAGTGATTGGTCAATCTAGTCTCCATTCAAAAGATAGCAGAGAGGACAAGATCAAAATAGTATTAGATTTTCTCTGACTAGCCAGGAGCCATTTGCTGTTTTAAGCATGAAATTTCTTGAGGAACCATTTTTGTCTGTTATTGATAGAATATAAAAGTGACTGGAATTGGAAAAAATCTCCTCGAATAATAAAAAATAAAAGTAGACAAACTCTAAATAAATGCTATTAGTAGATAAAAATAGCAATAACATCAGTAATTATCACAAATGAAATATTTATGATGTGCTAGGATTCTACGCCAAATGCTTTCCATAGATTATTGAGGGCAACCCTCACATTATCCTTCTTATTATTTTCAATCAGGAAGGCACAAAACGATTAGAGAAATATGCCAAAGGTCAAATAGCTATTAACAGGAAGCATTGGAATTCAACAAAGGTCTATCTGAATGCCATCTGCACAGAGAAGTGTGGAGATGAAATTATTATTTCTTGGAGTATATCCAAAAACCATGAATGAACACATAAACACTTTATTGACAACTTTCTGGATGTCAGGTTATAGTTGTAACACCAATACCGTGATATAAAAATGAGGATTTTTTTTTTACTCAAATTTTACCAACGAAGAAACTGACACTCAGTGCCATTTCCAAAATCACATAATTCGCCCGAGGTGGACCCAAGATTAAAATGCAGAGCTATCTACTCTGGTTCTGATATCCTTCCATATCCCACATGAACATAAGTGGCTTCACACAATTCCCTCTGTACTCCCAATTTTAAGGGAAAGCCTATGCCAGAAATCCGCCAAGAAATATTCTTTACATTTAAGTAGCAATACTCTCAAACTGTGCTCGGATATTTTCATTTCTTGATTCTGGTAAGGCTACTGCTTTGTTTTGTTTTGTTTTATGTGGGAAGCATGCAATATTTGCAAAGTGCAGCAAATGGGAAGAGTCTTTGATCATAAGAGAGGGAGGTTAGAGAAGGGCCTGACTTCTAAACTCAGAACTTCTGAGAGTCAAGTTCAAATGGGATTCTAAAAACGAGTGTGCATCCTAGCACTGAACTGAGGACAGGGGCTCTGGAAATAGCATTTGCTTGATCCGCATTGATCATGTGGGTTTTTTCCTCTGCTCTGGCTCTCAGCATGTGACCTTGGTCTAGTCACTTAACCTCAAGGGGCTTTGGCCCTTTCATCTAATGTCAGAGAAAACCACTTTCTCTAGGGCCTTTTTCTAGGATGAAGAAAAAGTCCTGCTGCTATGGATTTGGCAGAAATCGTGCTGACACCCTAATTTATTCCTCAAAATAATCCGCCTTCATTGTGGAAAAATTATAAAACTCAAATAAGAAAAGAATTTGGCAATAATCCCACCCACACATTACCCTTCCCAAAATATTACTTGATAGAGCCAGCCATCTGAGATATAAAGCAGAATTTGAGAATAGAGTATAGTTGGCAGTAAAGGAGTAACAGGGAACAGTGAAACCAGTAAAAATTGGGAGTTTATCTCTAGATCTGGCTTTAAAAGGGGCAATATGCAAGTGTCATAGATTGAATTGTGTCTCCCCACAATAAAAAAAGATATGATGAAGTTCTAAACCCCCAGTGCCTCGGCATGTGACTCTATTTGGAAAAAATGGTCATTTACTGAAGTAATTGAGTTAAAATGAGGTCATTAGAGTGGGCTCAAAGCTAACATGATTGGTGCTATAAAAGGGGGAAATTTGGACATAAAGAGAGTTACATACAGAGGGAATCAAATATGAAAGACACTGGGAGAAGATGCTCGTGTGGATGGGGCGATACAGCAGCCAGCCAAGGAGTGCCAAGGATTGCCAACAAACACCAGAAACTAGAAAAAACAAGGAAGGATTCTCCTCTAAACTCATCAGATCCTGGATCTGCCATCATTTTGATTTCAGACTTCTAGTTTCCAAGACTCTGAGAAAATTAACTTGTATTCTTTTGAGCCACTCGTTGTATTGTACTTTGTATGGCAGCCTAGAAAACTACTATCTCTCAGTTTCTCACACATCTAAGTCACAATAACAGCTGTTACCCAAGCCAACAGCTGTCTCTTGCTGTGGTCAAGTGTCTGTGTGCTGACACAGAAACACACACGCATACTCAGGCACATGGGCACTCGCAACTTTTCTTTAATACCTGTCAATTAAGGGGTGCGGGCAGCAGAGGAAACCGGCCTCTTGCTTTATTCAGCTCCATTGTAAGTGACTTACCATGAGCTCTGCTTCCAGAGGCGTTCATTTTTTCTTGCTACTGCACAAAAAAATGACAGCTGTAAGCTTCACTTAGGAGTCCAATAAAAGGGCTGATAAAGCTTCAACTTAAATTCCTTGAGAAAATTGAGCATATAAAACACATCATATTATGAAAATACAAAGCGTGTTATTGCATACTTAAAGTTGTATTGCTTGTGCAGGCAGTGATACAGAAAGAGTGATGGTTGTAAGTGGAGACTGGGCTACTGGACTTGGGTTCCTTTGGTGACAGTCCCACCCGCTGGCATCGCTGGCGTAAGCATTCTGATCTCCATCCTTTTTTTTTTTTTATCATAGAATACCTATGATTCCTTGTTGTTAATATTGTGAATTTACTGAGCTAAAAATATTCTATGCATCAGGTAGAGGTGGATATAGGGCCAGTGACCTAAACGCACAAATATAATCATGGATAAAGTATGTGAATGTTCTAGTGAGTGACACCATGTTAAATGAAACAGTAATGTCACCTATAAACACCTACTTCTTTCTTTTTTTTTTTGGTACCGGGGATTGAACTTAGGGGCATGGGGATTGAACCCAGGGGCATTTTACCTCCGAGCTACACCCCCGGCCCTGTTGTTTATACTTTATTTTGAAACAGGGTCTCACGAAGTTGCAGAGGGCCTCACTAAGTAGCTAAGGCTGGCTGCGAACCCGGATTCTCCTGTCTCTGCCTCCCAAGTACTGGGATTACAAGCATGGGCCACCATGCCCGGCAAACACTTACTTCTTGAATGATCCATAAATTATCCAACTCCTTGACCTTTTCCCCAATCTTTCAGCTTCCCTATTCAAATTGGGTAATAGCACCTTTAAACCATTATATAATTCTGCAAACTACTTTGATAAAAGTTAGTGAAATCCTCCAGTTGACTATCCTGTATTTTACAGATTAATGTTTACTTTCCTCTGTTGGTTTACATATATTTTGAGTTCAAGAAATATGTCTCATCTATATCTGTGCATCTCCATCCAGTCATACCAGAGCACAGCAGAGGTCCTTTCTCATGGAAACTGTTTAGTAAGTCTTTATTGATATGAAATCTCAGGAAAAAAATAGGATAACATTATGCTAATTCTCTAGCTACTTATCCCCAGTTGGAATGTAAATGGGGAATCCATGTCTTGATTATAAAACCACTCAACCCACATTTTAAATCCAAGCTATGTTTATTTATTTTTTCCTATTGAAGAAGCTATAGAAATTCTAAGACAATGAGATCTTCTGATCACTGTTTCAGTGCTAGGCACACAGACATCTTCATAAATGGTTATTAAATGAATTTTACAATTTCCCAATATTGTCTCCAGTATAGATGCCCTCTTTTCTTTCTTTTTCCCTTAAATGGCAAAATTATTATATATTTTGGTCACTGGACTTTAATTCTTTCATCATTTTGAAATTGGAATACCGAAAATTTTGTTAGGGACAACTCCTACCATTAATTCTTTGGTTCTAAAAGCCGTCATTAAACGCTTTGAAGCCATGACAGAGCCTCGACACTTGGACAGGAGATAAATGAGAAGGTGGAAACTTCAACACAGAAGTCATCATTAATAAAGAGCATGTGCAGGAAGGACCCTCTCACAGAATCTCTTATTGAAATGATAAATGTGGAAAATCAATGTGGAAACTAGCAATGTAGGGCCATTTTAAAGCTGAAGCCAAGGATGAAATCTGCTACTCCATAACTCTGAAATGTAAAGTTGAAAGAGATCACAAGAGGCTTAGATATTCTGGTTACCTGTTGCTTGGTTGAAATGGGTTCCCCAAAGTTCATGTATTCAAATCTTAATCCCCAGTGGCCTAAAGACCACAGACATTTTTATCGATAGGAAGTAAGTTTGTTAGACTTGTTGCAATAGTGAAGAATGCCACCTCTTTAAGGTCAAGGGAACGAATGAGAGAGGATATTTAGAGAAGGGTCCAGACTGGATGATTGTAACGTGGGTCTTGCAAGGCAGAGTTCATGAAATAATAGCTTTGGATTGGTGGAAATGGGAATCTGAGGGTCTGGAAGCAAGTTTTGATAAGCTAGGTGGTTTTTTTGGCTGTTAGTATTATTTTTTGAGAGAAAACATCTTCCAAGAACTAAGTTATTATTAGTTATTCTCAGTGATGTTTAATATTAAAGACCAAAAAAAAAAAACTCTACCTGATCCCAATATTGTTTAACATAGGGACAATAAATAGCTTGAGTTTTTCTCTTTTCTTCCTCTTTCCCTTTCCCTTCTTTCTTCCTTTCCTCCCTCTCTCTCTCCCTTCCTTCCTTCCACTTAATCTTCTTTCCTCCCTTCCCTTTCTCTCCTTCCTTTCTTCCCTTCCTTCCTTCCTTCCTCCCTCCCTCCCTCCCTCCCTGCCTCCCTCCCTCCTTATTATTCTCCTTCCCTCCATACCTTCTTTCCTCTTTGTCTGCTTTCAAAAATATGAACGGAATTTTTTTTTCGGTACTGGGGATTGAACCCAGAGGCATTCTACCTCCGGGCTACACTCCCAGCCCTATTTTTTATTCTTTATTTTGAAACAGGGTCTCACTAAATTGCGGAGGGCCTCACTAAGTTGCTGAGGCTAGCCACAAACCTGCGATCCTCCTGTCTCAGCCTCCCAAGTACTGGGATTACAAGCGTGCACCACTATGCCCAGCTATAAGAAAGGCATCTTACAATGTAAGTTGAATCACAGTAAAACAAACAAACAGACACCTAGTCAAACACAAAAGTCACAAAGGAAAGAGGAAAAACACATGTGTTAAAATAGTCATAGCTGAGAAATGCTATAGAAATTAAATGCCAGATTTACTCATGAGCATCCTGAAAGTCCCAGCAAAGAGAAAAATAAGATATCTTCAGAGCAAAAAAATTTCTATAAAAAGAAACATATTAGTTTCATTAACAGAAAGAATCAGTCCCTTTGCCCCTAGCTTTGTGGAGTAAAACAGGCTGGAGGGAAACCAACATTAAATGCATATGCATAAAGAATGGGGAAAGTCCTAGCCCGCCCTGTTGTACTGAAACCTCAGGTGTCCTGATGGCTCGATTAAAAATATGAAATGAAAAGACACAAATGTACTATAGTAAGATTTTCTTTATATGAGCGAAGTGTGTCTCCTTAAGTACTGACCTGTTTTCCATTTCCTATCCCATTCACAAGCTGAAAATACTACAAGAAACTCTAAGTCTCTGGTTTGGAGCTTTTCTGACGAGTTCGTCTGCTCTCTCCACGTGGATTAGAGAGCCCACCAATGCAGGTTTGCCTCTCTAGCAGGTAGAATTATTGTTCTCAACTTTTCACTACCCTGTGGTATTTCTCATCCCTATCCTTGCCATGGGTTTATAATAGACAGGCTGTGCTTTCTTGACTCTTGGTCTTGTATTTAGCTGTGTCACTTATTCTGGATAATAGAATGTTAGTAGAATTTAAAGACACAGGATTTGAAATGTACGTGCAAGAATTGGGCTTGACGTCTCGCATTTGTACCATCACCATGAAGAAAGTTCCTGAGTTACCTACTAGTTGCCGAAGAACAGAAGAACCTGACCTCAATCTGGCACCTGAAGTACAAGCTCGGTGGAATCCAAATCAGATGAGCCAAACTTCAGTTGGCATAGAGATGCACGAGCAAGAATTAAATTTTGTCACTTCAGCTACTGAGTCGAGCAAGAGGTGGCTACACAGCATTATTGTGGCAATACCTGACTTCTTCTACAGCCTTTGGGACATTTCAAAGCCAGAGCTTTCACTGTATCCTTGATCTTATGACTATTTTATTTTCTAGTTTGGCAATAAACAAGTCCAAGTTATCATTTTTAACAATCTGAAAACTGGCTCAACCTTTGTACACTGGCCTGGCTCAGTGAATATTTAGTTATCTCCCTCCAAACTCATTGAAATAGTATTCGTAAATTCATTTTCCCATCAAATTTCTCCTGAAAGCTACATCAGTGAGAAAAGTGATGAGAAACTACCTAAACCTTACCCTGAAGTCCAGAAAGAATCTGAAGCATCCCATTGATGTTCCTGGCTTCATTTTAAATATCATTTTGTCTAATCACTGACATTCAGCACCTCCACACACACACACACACACACACACACACACACACACACACAATTTAGTACACTTTTCCTTATGTCTTAAATGGCACTGTGATAGGATCTGCTTATTTTTCCTGGAATGGAGTGGACAAGGCTGCCTCACATACTATATGTGGGTGCTATGGTTTGGATGGGAGTTGTCTTCCTAAGGTACAGGTATGAGAAGCTTTGTCCCCAATATGGCGGCATTAAGAGGTGATGGAACCTTTAAGAGATAGGAACTGGTGGAAGTGAGGTACCCGGGGGTTGCCTTTGGAAAGGATTAACCTGGGCTCATGGAATGAATTAGCTCTTGTGAGAGCAGGACAGTGTAGAAGAGCAAACCTGACCTCTGTATCTCTCTGGCTTCCTGTCTTTCCATAGATTTCTACGTGCATTCCTGCCATTGTGACCTCGTCCTCCATGAGGCCTCACTAGAGGCTGATCCCATGGGACTGTTTGATCTTGAATTTTCAGCCTCCAAAACTATGAACTAAATATACTCCCCTTTCTTTCTTTCTTCTTTTTTTGTGATAGTACTGCTGCTGGGTATCAAACTCGGGGTCTGGTGCATGCTAGGCATGTACTCTATCACTGAGCTACACCTCCAGGCCCTCTTTTCTTTATAAAGTACGCAGCCTCAGGTACTATGTTATAGCAATATAAAATGGGCAAATACAGTGGTCAAGGTGTGGACAGAGTAGAATCCATATGATGGCTGTTTGAACCATCACATAATGACAGAGACAGCTAGCCCCCCAGGAGAGAAGAAAGATGTTTTGATCTTTGTTATTGCTTCTAGGTGAAAAATAAGGAGGTGAGGCTCATCCAGTTATGCATCCATCTCTCCCAAATACCACTAATGCAACTGAATTAAGATTTCCTCTTACCTTCTGTGTATACTAGCAGAATCATGTCTGGTTTTCCCAATACCAGCACCCCCTGAAAGTGATGCTTATTTAAATCAAATTCCACCTAAAATAAAAATAATCCCAATATACAAGAAAGAGGGTTGTTGTTGGCTGCCCTGTAATTTGTCCAACCCTGCAGTCTGACAATGTGTCTTTCATTTGATGCGTCCTTGGGGTCCCTTCTCCCCTGGGACATCCCAGGTCATAGCCGCACACTTGTACCAAATCCAGTACTCAGTGAAGCAATAGCTTATCTTCCACCTCTGGCAACATCAATCCTATTTTGTTTATTTGGATAGGCTTGGCTTTGGCTCATTACTAATAGCCTTAGTTTGTATTTTTGTTCATGTTTAAGCTCCTTTTTCCTCTTGGAAAAAGCCAAGACCTGAAGCTTAAATAAACAATGGGAAATTCTCAGACTTCAAAGAAGCATTACCTTAAGAGGACTAGCCAGGCCGTGGAATGCTGAGCTTCTTTCTGTCTGGTCCTAATTAGCCTTAGGATCTGGGAAAACTGCAATCCAAATTCGTTCAGCAGAGGCCCGTGGCATGCTTCTCAACCACCCTCACGTCTGGGCTCAGCACATCTTGGATCGTCATCTGAAAAGAACATTTCCTTCTGCTCTTGTCAAGCTCTGCCTGGGGAATATCAGTTCTTTCTCCGCTCCTCCTTATCTTTCCTTTGAATTATGACAAAAATCTGACAGTCTGCTAAATATTTTTTTTCTCGTCCCAAGCATAGGGCCTCCAGGCTAATGATTCTAACCTTTACTGAGAAACACTACCATCAGAACATCGGGGAAAACAAGCTTTGACGGAAGGCAATTCTCTCCAGTGGGAGTTCCTCTATAGACCTTGAATAGGGAAAACACTTTCCAGTTCACAAAATATGCTGAGTGAAATAATTCTCCAATGCCCTCCCTGGGTCAGTACTAGGCTGCCTTGCTGAAGCAGAAATTATCATAGTTGGAGGAAAACAATCCTGCCAAGAAAGAAAAAAATAAATGACTAAAAAAAGCTGGAGGAGGCTATGTATGCTCCAGATTCCTCGTCATGTCTCCACTTTTGCCCTCCCCAGAGATGTCAACCATTCCTAGAGTTTGCTTATGCATCACTGAGACTGTGAAGCAGGTAGGTCAGGGATCAGCAAACCATAGCTCATGGGCCAAATCCACTTATTGGTGAGGATGAAGTTTCATTGGAAGACAGCCACATTCATTTGTTTATGTACTGCCTATTACTACTTTCTTATAGCAATGATAGCATTGAGTGGTTGAAACAGAAACTATATAGTCTGCAAAGACTGAAATATTTACTATCTGATTTTTAAAGGAAAGGTTAGCTGATAGTGAAAAGGAAAAAGAAGAAAAGAAACGAAAGATAAACCTGATTTCAAACTGCAAAATAATTTCCGCTTACTTTCCTCTGGCCAGGATCAATTTTTTTTTCCAAATTTTCAGACATGGAACAAAATCCTCTCAAGTATTACACACAGAAACCAGCATAACTCCCATTGATGATAGACATTCCCAACAAGACATGCATTTTCTAAGAAAAGTCCTCCATGGAAATTAGGTTTCAACAAATATAAAGAGGGCAAAGATATGACATAATTTCCGTCATGGCTAACCTCATATTCTTTTTTGCTTTTCTGCAGGTTCCCAGCCTGAAATTAAGTCCTCAGCTACTTACTGCAAAGACTCCCTAAAGCATCCTTTATGAGATTGCACACCATGATACAGGGGCTCTTCTACACTCTCACAGAGAAAAATACAACTACAAACGAGCCTTGGCAAATAGGTAAGAATATAGTCAATTCAGATCCCTATGTAAGATGTACATTTTTCAGAGAGAATTAAAATCGTGTTAGGATGCCTGTCCATACTGCCTGCCTGTGAAGCATATTCAATTATTCATTTTATTCACCTGACTGCCCACTTAAAAACTATGTAGTCAGTGCTTCAGCAATAATTTCATTTCTAAGTGTTCCGCCTGGTTATTTTCTGTGTGTGCACACTATTAATTAACGACTATGGAGAAGTCCATGAATTTCAGCATTCAGCTTCAGTGGTGCTTGAATCTATTACCCATGAAAGCCAGCGTCTCCAGTCACCGAGTAGGCACAAAGAGATGGGTATTGATTTTATTTTTGAGTTTTAATTTCTTCTCATTGAATCTAAATGAGTGGATTGCATTTGAACAACCCTCACAGTGCAACGAAGTACAGCGCGGTGCACCCCTGGGGTGGGCTCAGCCTACGTGCTCACATTTAAGAGGATTTGTGTGTGTCACTGGTGAAGAATGATAAACCATGTGGGGCTATTTAAAAATGCATCCAAATCCTCCGTGAGCATTGGTGTCTTACTAAGTTGAGACAAGGGAATTGTGGGCCTCCTGTGTTCAAACCTTAAGGCCCTCATAAAACGGATGATGTGGTTGCATGTGGTTGATTCGGTCTCCTAGAATCTCATGGAGATGGCACAAATAAGACAGTAGGAAGGCTCCAACTGGTGATGGGGTCATCTGGGTGCCAGGGTAGTTCCAGGTTCATTGACACAAACTAGGACGAGGGGGTGTTTGGTGTGCCTCTGTGCCTGTATTTTTAATGACAAGGAGAAGATCCAGACTACCAACCTATCTGAACCAAGATCCATAAAGATAAGTTGTAGGAAAGACTGCAACATCTTTTGAGAAAAGCTAAAGTTCTTAGCTACTATAAATTCTTAGTGTTGGGGTACCAAGAAATGTTTTTAAAAAGTGGAATGGGTAGAAACAAACATTGGATTTCGATGGTTGAGGCTTAAAAGAATCATGAATTATTATATTAAACAAATATTCCTGTAGTACTTACTATTTGATGAACGTGGTTAATAAAAATTAGTGTGCTTAACTCGGATAGCAATAATCTAGGCACTCTTAATACCATCCCTATATTATAGATGAGCATCCTGAGGTATAAAATGTGTAAACACATGAGTAAAGGCATAGGATCAAGTAGTGGCCTCCTGTACCTCTACACCTAAGCTCCTTGAATCAGGGCTCCTAATCCTAATCCTGGAGTGTCTCATTCCCCTTGGACTGCCTCTCCTTGCAGAGAATCCATCCAACCTTCTACACAGGTGGATTCCAAGGCAAGAGAAAAAACTTACTGGTCTTAGCCATGATTTTGAAATTAATTAGGTCTGTTGCTTTAAGCAAGTGGATCACTGCCCAGAGGAAATTCAGAATTACCTGGAGAGAGCTGGGTGTGGTAGCCCACACCTATAATCCCTGTACTTAGGAAGTTGAGAAGGAGGATCCCAGGTTTGAGGCCAGCCTCAGCAACGTAGTGATACCAGGTTTCAAAATTGAAAATACAAAGAGCTGGGGGTGTAGCTTGGAGGTACAAACCCCTGAGTTCAATCCCCAGTACTGCAACCACCACAGCAATAAATAAATAAATAAATAAATAAATAAATAAGAAAAGGATTACTTGAAGAGTTGTTTTGGATCTGCTGGTTCATTTTCAAAAGTTTCTAATGGTCCACCTCAAACCCAGGGATGCAGTCTCTCTGGGAGTTATTTCCTCGACAGTTGCAATTTTCAGAGCACCCCAGGAGAGTCTCATGCAAGCAGGGGAGAGGTCAGGTGTCACTGAAGTTTTCCTCCCACAAGGAACAGCTGCATCACTTACTGCCACTTTCAAATGAATCTAGATCCTGTGCTCTCCCTCAATCACGGTCATGCCTCCTCATCTGGAAAGTGAGGGTCTTCTAGCCAGGCACAACCTCAAGTGTTTCATCTGCAAGATGATAAGCTTTTGTAGCCTTATTAACCCAGTTCCTGGAAAGCGGGACTGGATTTTGCCCTGGGTGCTGTTTTAGAGGAATGAGACAGAGGTGAGGGGACAAGACAGAGAGAGGAAGCATTTTTAACAATGCATTATAGTACTGTCAAATCATAACTTTTAAAAATAAATTAACGTATGCATCTGTGCCTCTGTAGTAGCCTGTTTTCATTACTATAACCAAATTAAATAGTCATTCATTACTATTACTCATATTGTGACTGGGTAATTTTATAGTGCAAACTGGGCTATATGTTAGCCCCTAATTCTGGAGGTTCAAGGGCCTGGTGCAGCATCAGCTTGATCTGTGAAGGCCTCATGGTAGATGGAATCACAAGGATATGAGTGTGTACCAGAGGAAGAGACCACATTGCCAAGTAGGAAGCCAAAAAGCGATTCAAGGCAGGGCTCCCTCTTATAACAACATACTCTCATAGTTAATTCAGGATCCCAGGAGAACTAGGTTAAGCCCGTCCCAGGGCTCACCCCAAATGACCTAACCAAATCCCAGTAGGTCCCTACAATTTCCCAACACTGCCACACTGAAAACCGAGCCTCTAACACAACCAAACCATTGCAGCAGTTCATCTTCACAGACACGACTAAGCTTAGCAAGGACCCCTTCTGTCAATAGCTTGATTGTAGCCGGGAGTGGTGGCACATGCTTGTAATCCCAGTTCTCTTTCTCTGCCACCTGCCTCCTTGCCCTGAGCTACACTGATGTAACCTGGCCTACATGGACTGAACCCCTGAAATCTCCAGGACTGTGAGTAAATAAATCTCCTTCCTCTACATTGTTGGGGCCAGGTACTTTTGGGTCACAGCAATGAGAATGCTGACTGAAATATATACCTTTGTCTACAAAACCAGAATTGTGAACTTGGAGAGTTCTTTGAGACAAAACATTTTAAGATCAGTAAAGATGTATAATGGAGCATGGTTAGATTTACTACAAATGAAATTATCTGGAGTTCAAATGTGACGATGATGGAGGAAAGACAGCATTAGGTAGTGGAGAGAATGAAGGATTAGAGTCTAGGAACTAAAACAAAAACAAAAACAAAATAAAACTTGTGGACAAGGCTTAGCCTCAGTTTTCCTCATCTGCCAAATTAATATAATGCCTGAGGAAGATTGTAAACTGCCTTATAGGTAGGGGTTAGCAAGCATCATTGCCTACTTTATTCTGGAAATAAAACTTACTTTCTTCTTCATATGATTGTCTGTCTTATAATATTAATATTTGGTGGCTACCTTCTCTGTATCCCTTTCCTATTCCTTCTCACACTGGAATGTCCCTTCTTGTGAAAATAAATTCATTTATTCATTTAAGAAATAGTTTTAAGGCCAAATAATTGTTCAAGTTTGCCATTTAGTATTGGTTTAAAATCTCTTTTCATTTGCTAAAATTTATATCAATAAATAAACCATGTGTGATTTTATCCATTGATTTTGGGGAGTCTCCCGATCCCTAATCAGGTATCTGTTTGTCTGAATTTTCTGTAGGTTGGTGATTTTATCTTTTCCTTAGCGTACCAATAGATTTAATATTAATCTTTTTATTTCATAAAAAGTCAAGAACTTACATTTTTACCATTGAGTGGTCCTGCTATTTATTTATTTACTTATTTATTTATTTATTTATTTATTTATTTATTTATTTGTGGTACTGGTGATTGAACCCAGGGCCTCCATCCCTGAGTTACACCCCAGCTTTTCTTTTTATTTATTTTGAAACAGGGTCGCACTAAGTTACCATGCACTGGTCTCAAACCTAGGGTTTTCCTGTCTCAGCCACCCAAGTACTGGGATTATAGGAATGGGCCACCATGCCCAGCAAATTCTGCACATTTATATATATACACACACATATACACAAACACACACACAAATCTGTCTCAACTTGCTTTCACTTGAGGAGTCTTTTAGATTTCTCAGCAGCTCAGTTTTGAATTTTAGTGTATCTAGAGCAGATAATCTTTCAACTTGTTTTTAAATTTTTCATTGCTCATAGGCAGCATAAGCATTTTTCTTCTTTCTGCGCCTGTAAATTAGCTGTGGGCGAGGAAGAAACTTAAAGAATGTTGTCTGGAGGTGGTTATTGGTATAGGCACAACTGAAGATAGTGTTTCAAAAGGCAAAGTCAGTACAGAGGAGGAGGAGAGAAATGAGGGAGCATCGTCATTCAATATTGTACCCTCTGTCGTGGCCTATGTACCTCTGTCCCCTGGAATTCATATGTGGAAACCTAGTCAACAATGTGATGGTCATAGGGTATATGGCCTATGGGAGGTGATTAGGTCATGAAGCCAAAATCTTCATGAATGGTACTAGTGGCCTTATAGAGGGACGCCCAGAGAGCTTTCTTGTGCTATTATACCACATGTAGACAAGAGACCGTGTCATCTATGATCCAGAAAGAGTCCTCAACAGAAAATGAATCTCCTATTGCCTCTATTGCCTTGACTTGAATTTCCCAGACTCCAGGACAGTGATAAATTAATTTCTGTATAATTATAAGCCACCCAGTTTGTGGAATTTTGTTATAGCAGTCCACCTGGACTGAGACATACTTAATATGATGAAGAACAGCTTCAGATTCAAGAGAAAGAGGGACAGAAAGGAAGACTCAGGAAGGAGGCAAAAGTTGAGTGGGACTTGTCTGAAAAGTGGGGCTACCATAAGTGTCAGAGGTAGCTATTGTTCTATAATTTGGACAGAGTAAAGAAACGCATGCAAGATGCTATCTAAAAATGTAAATAAGAAAAAGGAAAATAACGAAAAAATGAAAGTGTAAGTAGATGCTGTCTTCAAATAGATGTTCAAATAGGGCCATTTCAAATATATAAGAAAATCAAGTTTTCACTATAAACACTAAATATAATTTCTATTCTTCTGAGTAAATTGTGTTTGAAATAATTTTTTTGCATTTTTAGAGCAACCTTCATTTCTTTCAGACATTTATGTTGCATTTTTATTAGTCCTTACCACCTTTTATTAGATATTTTCAGTTTTTGCATTTGAAATAATTAGGAAATGGTGGTATGAACACTACTAATACATTTGAAATAACAATAAGTAAACTTTTAAAGTCTCCCTTTCTTTGGAAATATGTTAAAAATTACAGTTTTGGATCACAGTAAGCATATTTTTAAGATGTATAGTAACATTGTGGTCTGAAGTACACATACTTTTGTATCTATTATATGGATAACCCTTTCCTGGTCATAGTGGTAGAATACAGAAGTAGTAAGATAGGCATATAAATTTGAATAAGCATACAGTCTAGTAGAAGGGGTGGATGACCAGATCAAATGGACTAGGCTGAGCCAGGGTAAGTACTAATAAATATCCAGCATAATCATACATAACCTGTGTGGCATAGGCTAAAAGCTCCGGGGATTTTAGAACTGAGAACTCACATGCAATATTTCAGGAAAAGCTTAAAATGTGAAAATCACCCAGTTGGTGAGTTACGCTCACATATGACAATACCCACAAGAGCACTTTATGTACAATGAGACTCGATTCCCATGTGACACAGAAAGAGCTTCCTACCCCAAGGACAGGAGGACTCAGGAGAGCTTCCGCAGAGAGAGTCCTGCCTCTTCTTTCTGGGCTCTCTTCATGTCATTATGGGCCATTTATTGTTTCTGAAGAGCCATTTTTTGTCCTGCAAAACTGGCATATTACCAGTACTGATTAAAACTCATTGAAAAATCAATGCATTCCATATTTTCTTTCAGATGGAAAAAAAGTCTTTACAGATATTAATGTTATCATTGAACTCATGAAGATTTAGAGAGATTTAATGAAAGATATTAATAAAGTACACAAATGTTCTTCATAAACTGAAAATGCTCTTTCTTTTTTTTTGTAAAATGAAAACTGATCTCTGTCTCTCACTGTCTCCCTATCTCTTTCTTGGTCTTTAATTATTTCTTTCACCAAAAATGCTACTTACAAAAAGCATTCTTGCTTTTGAGGTTTGTATCAACTTGCATTAATTACATGCCTGGAAATGAGAAGGTGTAACAATTGTGCATTCATGAGCTTTATAGTGATGGTTATGTAGGGCAGTTTTAAAATCATCCTTGTGTTACTTTTTGTAAGAGTATAACTCAAGCCAGGTGTGGTGACACATGCCTGTAATCCCAGTACTTGGGAAGCTGAGACAGGAGGATCGCAGGTTGGAGGCCAGCCTCAGCAATTTAGCAAGGCCCTCAGTAACTTAGTGAGACTCTGTTTCAAACACAAATTTATCAAATACACAAATTTATCAAAGTCAACTATTATGCTGAGCACAAGAAGAAGGGAAGGGCGAGGGAATGGTGGTGGGAATTGGGGGAGGGCTAATTGACCAATGTGTGCGTGTATACTTCTACCACCCTGAAACCCATCAAGATGCATGATTACAATGCACCAATAAAAAAATGAAATAAATAAGTAAACAAAATTAATAAACAAATACAATAGGGCTGGGGGTATAGCTCAGAAATAGAAAGCCTCTGAGTTCTATCCCCAGGACCACCAAACCAAACCAAACCAAACCAAACAAAAAAACCCAGAAACAAAAAAAGAAACAAACAAACCAACAAAATAAAATAAAAGTGTACCTCAAATCAGGTCTGAAGCAAAAAGCAAGAACTAAGAGGAAAAAAACCCAAAAAACAAAAAACAACTTGGGCTCAGAATGTGCACTCTTACATTTATACATTTCTTCTAGAACCACCTAGCATGAGTGCATTTCCATTTAATAATCAGAGGATGCATTTGATTTCAGTTCATTTTCCCTTGCCACTCTAAATGAGAAATTGAAATAAATGCCTATGTAATTTTTATCATTCTGGAAATAGTATCATTTGGGCAGTACTTTTTTTTGGCATTTTCCTATTAATGCCAATTTCTGGAGTAAACCATCCCATAATATTTTTAACAGGTCAATGGCTAGAGTAATAGAGAAATTTCAATATATCCATTTTCATTTCATATATTTGAAGTAGGGGAGCAGAATGCCATTCTAGCAATTCATATTTTCTAACGGAACTTACTGATATGTAAAACTCTCATTTAACAGGTCTCCTTTCTCAGGAGAAAACATATTTTAATGTTCTGATTCCATTTATTTATAATTATAATTTCATGGCCTAAGGAATTATGTTCAGTGAACTTTTAAAGCTTTTTCTTCATATCCTATATAACTATTTTTAAGTTACCGACTATGCAGTATTGTACGAACACTAAGATAACCACTTAACTGCAGAGCGTCATGGAGCTGAAAGAGAAAACAAATGCGTAGCTTTCAAATTTACATACACTTTTCTCAACAAAGTGAGGAAAATTGTGATAGAGGAAACTAACACACAGTCTGGTATAAACCCTTAGATTCATATAAACTAGTAGTTGCCAACTTGATTTTCCTTGCTTGAAAGTAAAATAAAAATGATTTTGATATCCCAGAAATCAAACTGAATAAACCAAAAAGAGATTTCATAGTAATTAAATCCAAATTAATGCTCTCAGTCTCTCGTTCTCTTTGAAAAATATTTCTGGAAGGGTGGAAAGGAACAAATAGCAGGAAAAAGATGAGAGGTCCCTGGAGCTACTCATCACACAGAAGAAAATGAAATGAAATGTTTCACATACACTTCAGATGTTAACTATTAAGCATTTTGTATATTCCATATAGAACAATGATTCAAAGTCTGGGCTCAGGAACAAAGAAGACATGAAGTCAATTCTGCTCCTTAGAAATAACGTGGGCATGGTAGCGCACACCTGTAATCCCAGTACTTGGAAGGCTGAGACAGGAGGATCATAGGTTTGTAGCCAGCCTCAGCAACTTAGTGAGGCTCTCGGCAACTTAGCAAGACCCTGTTTCCACATAAAAAATAAAATAGGGCTGGGGGTGTAGCTCAGAGGTAGAATGCCCCTGGATTCAATCCCCAGCACCACAAGGAAGGAGAGAGGGATGGAGTGAGGGAGGGAGGGAGGGAGGGAGGAATAACTTGAGTAACTTGGGAAAGATTCCTAGACACACTAGCAACATGTTGGTGATTTGTAAAATGAGGATAATAATAGTAATCATTTAAACCATGTTCAAAATGGTAGGGACCATGTGACCGAATACATGTGAAGTATCTATCACAGACCCTGACTCCAGTAAGCACTTAGCAGTTGCTTATTAATTGCCTTGTATCAATTTCCCTTCCTGGTTACACAAACCTCTCTTGCTTTGGGGAACACTCTGTCTCACCCTAATCCTATGGATCAACTAGGAGTTCACCTCTTTGTTGCCAGGGATGGATGTTTAAACCAACACCAAAGCTAACCAATCAGTCTTTTTCCTAGGTCTACTGTCTGAATAATCAGTAAAGAATCTCTCTCTATCTGGTTCCTGGGTGCCCAAAGCCATTAAGTCTAAATTTCCTAGAAGCTTCTTGGCTACATGATGGAGACAACCTTTCAACCCACTCTAAAAGTGGAAAACTAAGAGACTTCTCTGAGGAAGCCAATAAGCCAGCTTTACTGAAAACTAGTGTCACATCTTGAACTTCCTGGGTACCATGAATTCACTGTTGGTCTAAACTAGCCTGGATTAGGGCTGCGTCAGTAGCAGTCCATTCTCAGCCCTTATGGGTTTTTACTATTAGCCTAAAGGCAAGAAATTCATGTTGGTAGGGATTTCACTGTGGAAATAATGTCAGATCTCTAAGGTACTATTTAGATGTGATAGTAGCCGAGGAGAGGCCTGCTTGGGAGAAGGTCACTTGAATCTGCCATAAACTTGAAATCTTGAACTAAAAGATAGGGTCTTCATGTGCTGAATTAGCTTATGAAGGTAACTTTTCAAGCAGAAATACAGCCATGCTTATAATAGCCCTAGACTGTATCTTTATTATGCTAGGTTTGGGTACTTCAGAGGTGAAATCTACTAAGTTACCCCTCAAATTAATTTTTGACTTTCCCTTCCAGCACAACTACATATGCCTTTTGTTTAGGGTATTTTCCATACTTTTAAAAATTGTATTAATTTTTAACCATCCCAATTTTTCTCTAAAGGCTTTAAAGTCAGGAGATTTTATGTATCTGACAACTTTAAAGAACTGTTTTAGTCCATTTGGGCTGATATCACAAAATACTAGAGACTTAAGTAGCTTACAAACCAAAATTGACTTCTCAGTTCTGGAGCTGGGAAGCCCCAGGCCAGGGCCCCACAGATTTGGTGTCTGGTGAGAACCTGTTTCCTGGTACATAAAATGGCCTTTTGCTGTGTCTTCACATGGTGGGAAGAGTCAAGGCTCTTCCAATGTTCAAAGTCTGGGTGGAGGTGTATTGGTCAGGGTTCACTAGAGTAACAGAACTCATAGAACACGTGTATGGAAAAAGGAAATTTATTAAATCAGCTTATAGTTCAAAGCAGTGTTGTCCCAAGTTTCCAACTGCACGAGGAGGGCGGGAGGAACCAGCAGCTGGTTGAGTGGTCCAAGAGCTGGAGTCTCAGAATCAGAGCAACCACTAATTCAGTCCCTGTCCAAGATGGAAAGGCCAGGAAAGTCTCCCGAGAAACGATGGTGAAGATCCAGTTCGAAGAGCAGAACGCTGATATCTCAGACAAGAGCAAAGGTGCTTTCTTTAGGAAGAACCATACATGCCTTCATGTGGCTTTCTCTCCTTCTTTTAACCAGGTCTCACATCTAGCAGAACCGTGCCTACATTGCCTACATTCAGGACAGGACTCCCCCTTCAGCTGCCATTACATAAACCAATCATCGCATCAACACACCCAAAGTCACATAATCTTAGGTGTTCCATGATCCAATCAAGTTAACAATCCAGACTAACCATCATAGGAGGTAACCACATCTCCATGGCCTGCATACTCTGCATGGTGCTGGTAGAGATGACACTGCTAGGATGCCACCAAGGTTTATAGTCTATGCGCCCTGGAAGGGTAGACATTGTGGGCTACACTGAACCTGCACCTGCTGGAGCCACACCTATTGGGACTGAAGAATTTTGTGCCAGAATTCATTCATGGAATAGAACTTTGAAATCTGCCTTTCAAAAGCTTGCACTCAGGGCCTATGAGGGCAGAAAAGCCACAGCGATCTCAGAAATTCCACTGGGAACATTATTCTATTATCCAGGAGAATAGGTACTGGTTTCTGCTTACATGACAGATTCAGACTAATCTCTATGCCAAAAAGTTAGTCAATTGGTCCCATGTTTGTTCTCTTGAACCAAATTTCTCATTTCTTTCAATGTGGATTTGCCATTAATTTTTAAATTTTTAAGTTCTGCTTCCTTATTTTTTTTGTAGCTCAAAAACAAATTTTTATTACAAAGTCAATAGAAAATAGAAAGGGAAGAGAAGAAAAGCAGCGTGCCTGGAAGACATGCTGGAGAGCTCGAAACTGGAACTCTTTCCCTCCCCAGACCCCGGCCCTTAAATACAGTCTTCACAGTGGTATGTTCTTATCAGCGTTACCACAGCAACAGGCTAATAACTTATTCCTTAGGCAGGTAGTGCCTTCTTGTTTCCCTCCAGTGCACTTACTAAGTGCAGGGGTCAATAATCTACCTTGTTTCTACCTCTATTGTATTGGGCTGTATTGGTTGCCCATCAACTATAGGTGCTTTGAAGTAACAGATGGTGTTTACTAAGGCTGGGTGACAAAGAATCGGAGGTAAACAGAGGCACTAGTTGCAGCCAGTGCAGCTGGGTGTAACCTCTAAGAGCAAGGCATAAGGCCCTTGTTATTTTTACAGCATTAAAATGTGCCAGGCAGAGTCACTGTGATCTCAGGGCTTTTAGCTGCTTCTATATACTTTTTTTGGATTAGAAAAGCCAATTTATTTATTTATTTATTTTTTAATATGTTTTTATTTGTTTTTTAGTTTCGAAAATATTTTACTTATTTTTTTAATATGTTTATATTGGTGCATTGTAGTCTCACATCACAATGAGTATCAGTTTGGTGTTAACATACATGCACACAGCTCTTAGTGTCCCTCCCCCCGCCTTCCCCCCCCACATGTAGCACTGAGAATGATGTTGGTATAATCTCATATGTACACATTGTTTATGATACTAATTCCATAGATTCACTTCTTTCTTGCCCTTCCCCTTCCCTTGTACCCCTTCCCTTGCACTACTGAGGGTTCTCTGTTGTCATTGGAGTCCCTTTTGTGTCCCCACTAATCCCTAGGTTGTGCATATTAATGAAAACATATGTCCCTTCTTTTTTTGTGATTGGCTAATCTCACTTAACATAATGTTCTCCAGATCTTTCCATTTTCTTGCAAATGCTGTTATTTTGTTCTTCTTTATTGCTGAGTAGAATTCCGTTGTGTGTATTTCCCATAATTTTGTAATCCATTCATCTGTTGATGGACATCTAGGTTGGTTCCATAATTTGGCCACTGTGAATTGTGCTGCTATGAACATGGGTATGCATATATTACTGTTGTTTTCTAGTTTCAATC
>PVJS01007846.1:0-54827 GCA_004027185.1 Glis glis
AAAAAAAAAAAAAAAAAAAAAAAAAAAAAAAAAAAAAGATTGTTACTAGAACTAATAGATAACACATCTGTTAATTTAGATTAATTATCAAAATCAATGAACCAATATAGAAAGATATTGGGGAAAATGTGACTACTAACAGAACATCATTAAAAGCAATTCCTTGTTCAATATCTTTTTAATCATTCCAAGAAATAATACATTATTTCATTGATTTACCCAGGATATCCACCCTGATTTTTTACCTAAGTCATTGAAATAAATCTTGTAAAGTATTGACAAATTAAAAAATTAATTTGCTTACCTGAAGCAATCAAAGCAGTACAGTCAAATTGTTTAATTGGCTTTATCTTTTTTACTTAGAAACACAATTAAAATATTATATTTAGCAAAATTCTTCTAAATCAGTAGTGATATTTAAATCACAAGTAGGAAATATTCTTGGAATCCATTGATCTGAAAATGGATTCTAAATATGTAGTCATTCATTTCAGTAGGAAATCTGACAAGTTTGGTATTTTCATAATTAAAACAGCACTATTTTAGGTGCTACAAATCTGGAAGTAAAAGACACAAAATCCCCATCCTATATCTTACATGCATTTAAAATATTATTTAGTCTGAAGAAAATTTAGCCCTCAGGGAAACTCTGAAATTAAAAAAAATAGAGTCTGAAACGAATAAAAATGTAAATGAATTATATACCTGATAAAAGACTTCTGTGGTGATGTCTTTGTGATTTTGGTATCCAAGGACTGAAACATAGAAGTATATGCCAGTTTCCTTCCAAATTAGCATACCATAATCAAGCGTTCAGCTGCTTTTACTTTTTTTTTTTTTGTTTGTTTTTTTGTTTTATATAAAAGAGCATTTTAATTCTTGTCCTTAGAAACTATAGAGACTATACATGATTCGAAAATGAGACTATACCAAACAACGGCCGAAGAAGAATTGTCCATTCTATGCCTTTTCTTTTGCCTGGTCACTCAGAAATATAATGTTATCAGCGATGATCGTTGCTGCCTGTCGCCTCACATTTTTTTATCCATGTATTCACCATAGTCTATTTTCCCTTCCACGAAAACTTGACACCCCTTTTTCACAAACTGATATGCCACATCTCTAAGGCCTGGTCGGAACACTGATATTCTGTGCCATGTTGTCATTTGACTGACATCACCCATTTGGTATACTTCATTTTCCCCTGATTGCCACATCTCATTTGTCGCTAGAAAAAATATAGTGACTGGATTTTTTCCTTCTGCCTGTCTCATGACAGGGTCCTGACCCACTCGCCCAAGTAACTGCACACGATTCATAGACCTTTCAAGAACCAAACTGCTGGCTATTTCAGATTCATGTCTTACAAACTGATGAAGTACCTGTATTACAGGTCTTCGAAACATGGCTTCTATTTTCTTTTCTTAAAACCTAATCTTTAGACTTTTCCTAGCCCAAGACTTGTATCCTTCCTTCTTCCTCAGCTGCTTTTACTTTAAAGCTCTGCCGTCCAATATGGTAGCTCACATGGCTAGCGGGCACTTGGAATATGGCTAATCTAAATTGAGATATGCTATGAAGATCAAATACACACTGGATTTAGAGAAATTAATGTTTTTTAAAAGAAGACTAATATATTAATTTCATTGGTTAACTGTTGAAATTATATTAACATATTGGGCTAGATAAAGTATTTAAATTAATTTCTAATTGCATCTGTTTCTTTTTACTGGTTCTAAGGTAGTTATGAAACCAAAGTGAATCTCAAAGCTATATATATGCCCTCCCTCTGTCATTGTTGGGCAGTACTAACTTAGAAAATGGATTTCATTATCCATATCCTACTCACCTCAAAATGGAGAGTTCCATGTTTGATATCAATTCCCAGAAGTCACTATACTGAATTTATTAATAGCAGAGATGATAATAATTCATGAGCACTATGCCTTCTTCTATATAAGATAAAGTCATTTCTTAAATTCATTTATCACTGTAAGTGTTACATCCATCCTTCAAACACATTTCCTTTTGAAACTAGATCAACTTGTAAGGATCTAGTTAGTCATAAAAATGCAGATTTACAACCCCAGCAGCAGCCTCAGCACTCTGTGTCCGCTCCATGGAATCACATTGCCTTTTAAGAGCTAACTGTATTAATATTAATGGAAGTTCAAGTCACCTTGGAACTGAGAACAATCACTACATAAAGAAAGCACTTGTGGCCGGGCGTGGTGGCGCACGCTTGTAATCCCAGTACTTTGGGAGGCGGAGACCGGAGGATCGGGGTTCGCGGCCAGCCTCTCTCTCTCTCCCTAGTGAGGCCCTCCGCAACTTCATGAGATCCAGTTTCAAAATAAAGTATAAAAAATGGGCCGGGGGCGTAGCGCGGAGGTAGAACGCCCCTGGGTTCAATCCCCGGTACTGCAAAAAAAAAAAAAAAGAAAGCACTTGTGTCTTAAAGATGGTCTGTACGTGTTATCACAGTCCCTTGGCAAATATTTCATAATATTTGACCTGTGAATAACGCTGTCACTAGGAAATGAAATGTGACATGAAGACCAGTCCCTAAACTATAAATGGGAATGTCCACACACAAACACACATGATGACACAGGACAGAGAGAAAATAGCCTTTGTTTATATGTAGGTGCATGTATATGCCAAATTCCCCCTTCTTGATCTCAAAAGCACGTTGACTGTGCCTTTCCTTCAGTGTTCATATTCAACATGATGGCTTTGGCTTCTAGGAAAAAAGACAGCTATTTGGGAGATAAAATTTGTTTCATGATGTCATCTTTTGTTTATTTTATTCCAGGGCTTGCAGGTCAGTGTGGGCCGGAGATAAATGAGTGATGCTATATGAAGCTCACTGTTTGTGTTTTGAAACAAGTAGCTCTATACTTTTTTATATTCATACCAGACCTGAAGCCAGAAATATGATCCAATGGGTGCACTGCCTTCTAAATCTCAGAGGGAGTGAAGTAAAGTTGAGGGAAGATATATGATAGAGAAAATATTTTCATGGGTCCATAAGTTAATCCACTGAAGTATTCCCATATCAGTGTATATGTGTGTGTGTGTGTGTGTGTGTGTGTGTGTGTGTGTATGTGTGTGTGTGTGATTGAACCCAGGTATGTTCTACCTCTGAGTTATACCCCCAGTCATTTTTATTTGTATTTCAAAACAGGGTCTTGGGGCCGGGCGTGGTGGCGCACACTTGTAATCCCAGTACTTTGGGAGGCGGAGACCGGAGGATCCGGGTTCGCGGCCAGCCTCAGCTCTCTCGCTCTCTCTCTCCCTCTCTCTCTCTCTCTCTCTCTCTCTCTCCTTAGTGAGGCCCTCCAAAACTCTGTGAGACCCGGTTTCAAAATAAAGTATAAAAAAAAATAGGGCCGGAGGCATAGCGCGGAGGTAGAACGCCCCTGCATTCAATCCCCGATACCGCAAAAAAAAAAAAAAACAGGGTCTTGCTAAGTTGCTAAGGCTGGCCTCGAACTTGCCATCCTTCTGTCTCAGCTTTCCAAATACTGGGACTACAGGCATTCACCACTACTCCCAGCTCTATGTCATTTTTTTTATATCATCAGGTAGAGTATCTGTGTTTCTGTTTTGTATATTAAGATGATTCAGAACTTGACCACCATTGCAACCTTATCACATTACTCTCACATGAATCCTTGACACTCTAGAAAGACCAACTATCCTATACTTTCCTGAGTATATCATTTTCTTTCACACGTATACTTCTTTCCACATGCTTCTCTTTCTGTCTCGAGTGTTCTTCCCCCTTTCCTCTGGTGGCTTAAATCTATTCTTTATAACTAAGCTCAAATTTCACATAGTGAGACTTCACCTCATAAAAATAATATCTAAACTCCATTTTGAATCAATTTTAGATGAGTCTGTGGAAAACAAGGCAAAATAATGTAATTCAATCTAGAATCATCTCAAGGTTCTTACTACCAATTATTCAAATGTAATGAGCTTGTGTAGATCCTATACTATACACACACATGTGTATGCTTTTTAATTGCTCTAAGAAAGTGATATGAGAAATTCTATATACACGTATGAACATCAATACATGCACATACATTGTGTTTATGTTAACAAGAAAGATAATGTTTCATCACTGTATTTGTTAATATTTTAGAAACAAATAGTAACTGGAGATATATTCATCATTGTTTTGTTCTTAAAGTATTTCCTCACTAAAATGACTTAAAATGTTAGCTCGTGGTGTAAAATCAAACTGCAAAATATGCAAAGGGATACCAAATTAAAATTTCAACTTCAGTCATGACAACAAAAACATGTTTCTCTTCAAATTTAATTTCCATGAGAAACTCTTCTAAATTAAAACCTTCCAGTGCAGTGTCCTTCCATTTTTTGCATTTTTACTACCTAGAGATCAAACAGTTTGACACAGCAAAAATTCTGGTGAGTTAGTAAGAAATGCTGATTGGTTTGTTGGCTGGTGGCCGGGGGAATGTTATGACCGAGTAATTATGTGTTCTGGACAGATGCATTAACCAGGCTTGGGGCTGGAGCCACTGGATATTATTTTAGTCATAAGGCTAGAGGAACTGAATCATTTTCAAAGCATTGGCTGGCTGACACTGCCTTACTTGATGCCTGTTCCAATGACTCTTTGGCAGTGACTTCCAACGCTGCACTTATGACATGGTAAACAAAAACTACATTAAAGGTTTGCTTTTTAATCATGAAGGAGTTCAACATTTCCACTAAGCTCTCTTGCTATTCATCAAGTCACATTGAAAGCCATTGCAGATTTTCACAGTCCTGTCTTCTCACAGAAGAACTGTAGCAATGTAGGGGGTAGGAAGGCTTAGATTTTTTTTTTTTTTGGCGATAACATAGCACATGATCAGAATTCAAAATGATAATACGTTTTTGCAATTGTTCACACTAAATAGACTGAAAGTTGACAATGTCTTGTGTCTTTTACTAATGATTTATCTCAATTCATAAAATGCCATTCTTTATAAAATATCTATGTCTAATGAATAGAAAATATACATAATAATAAAATAACATAGTCAACAAGATGGCTTTGGCTTCTAGGAAAAACAGAATAAATTCTATAATCAATCAATAAATTGGTTAGCTTCAGGTTAACTTTTCCTTTTGTGTCATTTAAATTTGAAATTTTATTTTGACATCAGGTACTAATTAAAAATTTAATAATAATTTAATTTGAACCATAGTTAGTTATTGCAATTATTTTATACTGGCTAGTAAAAAGTTTATATGATAACTCTAATAAGATTAATTTAATATGATTTTAAAATAGAAGCACTTTTGCTTTTTAAAAAATAATTTGGAATTATGAGGTCATAGTAATATTTTTCTTAAATGTGGCACTACTAAAGTGAAAAATAAATAATAAAGTCAGCTTTTCAGGACTTTTGTAACTCTCAAGGAATTTTTTCATATTAGCAAGTGATTGATTTTGATAAATGGCAAGATAGGTGATGGATGGATGGATGAATGGATAGACACAGATAAAATATAGGTATAGATAGATAAAGATGGGAATGTTTCCTTGCTTTATATTAATTTTTAAAATATAATGACTTCGAGCTTTAAAATTATTAAGCAGAGTATTGGAGGATATTCTTTGGAAGCAAGTGTGTTTAATAATATTTTTGGTTCAGTTTCTTAATATTATTGTGTATGTTTATTTTCTTTTGGTTATTCACAAAGCATCCATCAGGTTAAATGGAGATCTCGCTTTTGCTGATGGAAAATTTTAACTTAATTAACCATCAGATAGATAAGTCTGTCAGTGTTTTAACTGAGTTGTATTTCTGTTAAATACATGAAACTGAAATTGCTAAGAAAAATACTCCAAAACAATATTATAAATTAGTAATGAAATACACTAATGTGATCATTAATATCATTTCAGCTACATTATTATTTTTATTGCCAAAATTTATTATTTCAAAGGAAATGTTATTCTCTGGTACTTGTATTAACAAGTTATCAAAAGTCTAGCGGGCTTAGTTAATCCTAAAATATTTATGAACTTATTAGAAAATAATTTAAAAAAACTTCTTAAACCATTAAGCAGCTGCCAAAACAGAATGTAAACTAGTATGTTATATAATATTCATGAAAATTTATTGAGAAAGATTTAAGGTGGTGAAAAGCAAAAGTCTATAAATAAAAGTGAAAAATATCTTTCCTGGAGAATGAAGAGATATACAACAGAAAAACTGAGATGAAAAGACAGAGCAAAGTTGAATTTTCTCAAGCCAAAATCATATCATGTTTTAAGAAAGGGTTATGATTCTAAAATATAAGAGATATTTAATTTTACTATGCTCAAAATATAATCCAATTAAATTAAAATGTTAAAATACATAAAGAAATGTTAGGGTATTATATTGAAATATATACTATAATGAGATAGTATAGTTCACATTAGAACTTAACACATAACCAATATAATTAACAGAAAAGTTTTTTCTGGGAAAGAATACGTGCTATATCCCAACATTGGAAACACAGTGTAGAAATCTCTCATTTTTTTAATTTCTATTCCTTTCTTTGCACTAGGGACTCAAACCTTTTCACAAAATAAGTTTTTCATGGGAACTATTTAAGAAATTCATTTTTCTCTGAATTGTTACTAATTCCACCAGTAGTGCTAACTAGTGGAACTTATTGTTATTTAGATCAATCATTGGATAAATGGGAACATGAATTAGAGCAATTTTAGCATATGTGGTACATTCAACTCCTTTCTGAAAAACAAATCAAAATAGTTGGTGGTGTTGTTTATGTTTTAAAATTAAAATAGTTAATGCAGGCTGCCTAAAAAGAAAAAACAATAAAAATTAATTTTTAATAAAATTAATAAAAATATTTAATGTGCCATCTGCCACATAAGAGATATTTAGGAAATACCACCAATAACTAAATTTACTCTTAATAAGTGTATTTTTTATTAGCAGCCTAATAGCATTTTGTTTTAGCACCTACTCTGTCCTCATGCATTGTTTTCATTCAATATATATCCAGGATACTTACATCAACTCTAAGAATTCTGTTTAGATATAAGAAATTCTGAGATTTGTTTTTTCCAAAAGTTTTCATAAGATGCTTTTCAGTTTTTTAAAATCTGTATTCAAGAAGATGTTCACCTTGCTGAAGTATTCTAAAAAGGGGGATTTTTTTAAAAAGTCTTTGAAATAGCATAGTCTAAAATATGGTGAGAATGTTTAAAGGTCTTTTATTGCCATAAGCTACAGTATATGTGACTCTAGTATGGATTGGCCTAAATTAAATACAGAAACTTGAAATAATATTTTCTCTCATGGACTTAATGAAAATACAGTATTTGAGCAAGCTTTAAAAATACAAAAGAAAGAATGTATGTTAATGTGAAATGATCTTTCACTAATGATTTTCCCTTAAAAAATGAAAACCTTTCCATAAAGCCTAAACGAGGCAGAAAAGACACACAGACACACATCTGTCATATGTTTGCTGCTTTATAGTTACTGCTTTAAGGAAGGATGTGAGTTATGAAGTGAGTCCTTTTGTAAACATTCTAATAAAGCCTGAATAAGATATACAAGGCATCAGAACCTTCAAGCTGTGGTTCTTCAAATAATAGTAGGAATTATATGAGTCTCCAAGTTCCTTGTAGAAATTGCTACACCATCTCAAAGCACTGGACTGCTTTATCACTTATTAAAACAGTTTAAGAAAATCTCTGCCGCTCCATCATTTTACAAATAGGCGAGAACACAGCAGTGAGGAATCTGTATTTTATAAGATGTCCATACTTTTTGGAGACAGGAATCAGTGTACTTAATTTATGAACACTGATTCTCCCTCCCGCCTCTTAAAACTTCAGATCATTAATGGTATTGACGATACCAAAGATGGCATGAGCGAAAATACATCCTAGGCTTTTATTCTTAAGAAAGAGGTTGGTTAAGGAGACACAGGAAAATCCAATTAACTGTGGTTACTTTATTAACTGTAGCCTTTAAAAACTACAATGAAGTGACAATAGAATTTAAAAGTCCAGAATAAGTAGTAAGATATCTCCTCTTGGTCTCACACATCTTTTCTACTGAATATTCTTAAATTAAAAAAGGTAAGTGCTTTGGGATTAATTTTCATGAACTGTTTAAGGAATTTAAATTCCTTCCTATTTCAGACTGTAGTATTGCTCTTCTTACCCTATTCCTTATAACTCTAGTGACTTTTTTAAGGACTTATTTCTACTATTCCATTCTAATATAAAATCAACTCCTGAAAACAACAATGTTAAAAATGATAAAATCTATTCCCATAATTTGGAATTTATAATTTTAATCTATTCCAACATTCTAAAAATACTTAAAGGAAAGGAAATGTTAATATAGTGAAGAATCTGAAGCTGAAGTTTTAAAAAATAGACCTAACTCAAATTTTAAAATGATTATATAGCTATTTATAGAATAAGCTTTAAGTAAAGTATAATTCACAAACTTGATTTCATGACTCTTTACAGTGCTACGAAATACAAACATAATGAAAAAAAGAATAATCTAAAACTAAAAATGAACAGTACAAATTAAGATTATTGGTTTATATAGGATATGGAATTATCGCTAGCTCCCTAAAATGTTCTAATAGTACTTCCCGATATCTAACAAAGATTTATATTTCTTAAGTTTACTGCTAAATCTAGTCTTTGAATCTCACATCATAAATTTATTTTTATTTCCTAAAGTGGACATTACTGAGGGAAAAGAACTGATACCGAAAAAGTTAGATGTTAACAAAAAAGAAAACCATAGAAAGCAGAGTTTGAGATTACGGAATCTACAGGACTATTTGAATTTTTGACTTGCTGTCAACAACACCCAGCAACTCGGGAACCTTCACCCCCTTTGACTGATACTATATAATATTTATGCATGTATGACAACAAAATATGTTTCAATAAAAATATATTTGAACTAGCAAAGCAAAATTGCTTTAAGCTTTTGATCTGTCTCATAGCTCACATCTCTGAAAGTCTTTTCCTTTCAACAGTTACATTCAAAAAGTCAAAGATATACAGCTGACGATTCAAGCTGAATGGCAGCACGATAAAGTATGGTTTCTCCTGCAGATAAAATACATCATAAATCGGGGCAACACTTACCTCATTTTAAATATTACTGTCTCCTTTTATCAGGTAACACTAGATGACCTCCCCTTACCTCTTTTCTTCCCATATTTTACATGGGAGTTTAATTCTATTCAGTGATCACAACCAGAATTTTTTTAATTAAAATAGGATAGATGGCTTTAAAGGCTTAGGTTATCTGATAGACAGATTTAATTTTAAAAATAATAATAATGAGGGCAAACTGACTTCTGATGCTCTGTAAAATGTAGCCATAGCAGAATTAGATCTCTTTTTAAATCGTAGTAAGTCTTTATACCTAACTGCAATTTATCACTCTATAAAATGATAGGCAACGCCGTGTAGTAAAATGGCAATGTATTCACAACTAAATGACGAACAGATATTTCTGCAGGGACTCTATGACAGACAGCAGAATGTGTAGCCTTTTCTCATTAAGACATCTACTCATGAATTACAATGGCCCTATCAACACTGTGTTCCCAGCGAACTGCTTGATTTATACCCTCAAGTCTCCAGCCAGAAGTTGTCCTTTCTCTGGGTACTCTAATCTAGATTACACTCCCCAAACTATTAAAGGTGTTGAATGTACTAGTGTAAATCTTGGTTATCACGTACACGGCTTTGGATTCGTATCCTTCCTCCTCCGGGTCTATTGAGAGGTGGAGGTCCCTCTGGTCAGCAGAGAAGAGCTCCGTGAAGGAGCCACCCGAGGTCATCAGACATCTAGGAAGCCGGGCTGCTTATCTGGCCTTTTCCTTTCCTGGCTGCCCCAGAGCAGACATTAGCGCTGACCTTCAGATCCATCAGTCTCCTCTATCACTGAGCAAGATCAGTCACAGAAGCTTTTCCCATTTCCATTGCTTTTCATCTGAAACTGGCAGTGGGAATAGAAACCTGTGGACTTACTCCTGCTTCAGGTACCCAGATTACTCCATCTTCTGAATTCTTATCCTTCTAAAACACCTGGGACAGACCACACAGGATGACGAACTCTCAACCATTTCCTCCTTTTTGTGTGTGGTACTGGAGATTGAACCCAGTACCTCTGAGTTATACCCACAGTCCTATTTTTATTTATGCATTTATGTATGTATATATATTTATCTATTTGTGTATGTATATATTTATTTATTTATGTATGTATGTATGTATTTTTGCAGTACTAGGGATTGAACCCAGGGGCATTCTACCTCTGAGCTATAGCCCTTGCCCTCTTTTTTATTTGGAAACAGGGTCTCACTAGGTTGCTGAGAGCCTCGCTGAGTTGCAGAGACTGGCTTCAAACCTGCCATCCTCCTGTCTCAGCCTCCCAAGTAGTGAGATTAAAGGCATGCACCACCACGCCTGGCTCCATTTCCTCTTTTTAACCATGTCTTTTCATCAGGAGGTCTGTGACCAACCAGCTCTAATGATTATTTCACAGTTTTAAAGAGATTCCCAATCTAGCCGGAAAAAAAAAATCCTCTTTTTGCTTCAATTGGTCCTTCTTAAAATCATTATGAATTGTTACCACACGAGGACTGCTTACTAGGTGAGAGCTTTACATATGTAAGGAAATAATACATCCTACTTTCATATAATATTGGAAAAGAAACAAATGCCTTTTACACACTCCTATTGATTTTAAAGATTTCCATCTGGGTCATGTTGGGTGAGGGTTTCCAAATTAGCAGCGATGGGTTTTTGTTGATATGTAGCAAGCAATTCCACCACTCCAGGCTCTACATAGCATACCATGCATCTGTCACACTACCCCTTGAGTTGACAGGGGGTTAATAGTGCAGTCTGTAACCTTGAAACAGAAGGGAGCCAATTAGTCTCGAAATACTCCCCATTGACTGTTGCAAAACCCATAGGGCTCCAGCCTCAGCTGAGGAAGAAGGGCCCACACTCCAGTATCCTCTGCTCCCCTTCTCCCAACCTCTAAACAGCGTCACCTCCACAGGGTAGTTTTCTTCTCTTCCTGCCTACCTAAAAAAAATCACTTTTTCCATGAGTAAATCTCTCCACTGATATTTCATTCCTTCCTCTCTTGCCTCAACAGGGACTAGGTCTTGTCCTTACCCCAGACTCTTTCTAATAGGCCTCAAAGACACATGGATCTAGATGGAAAAGTTTATTTCATGTGTTCCTACCACATTCCTCCTGCTATTGTTCAATTTTTTTCTTTTTCTTTTTTTTTTTTTCAGTACTAGGGATTGAACCCAGGGTCATTCTACCTCTGAGCTACACCCCCAGCCCTATGTTTTGTTCTTTATTTTGAAACAGGGTCTCACTAAGTTGTAGAGGGCCTCACTAAGTAGCTGAGGCTGGCTGCGAACCTGCGATCCCCGTCTCATCTTCCCAAGTACTGGGATTACAAGCGTGTGCCACCACGCCTGGCTCTATTGTTCAATTTCTATCCCTTTCATTCTGACCAATTTCCTGACTCCCATTCTCCTTCCATGGCACGTAATCCAGATTCTCATTCTGAGTTCCTTGCTTAATGTCTACATTCACCAGAGATCAACTCCGTAAAGGCGGGGACTGAGTCTATCTAGTTCCAGGCTGTATCTCCAGTGTCTAACAGGGACTCTGGCGCATATTAGACATTCAAAAACATTGATTGTACTGAATTTTTGTTTGTTTGTTTTGGTGCTAGGGATTGAACCCAGGGGCATTCTACCTCTTAGCTACACCTCCAGCCCTATTTTATTTTTTATCTTGAAACAGGGTCTCGCTTAAGTTGCTGAGACTAGCCTCGATCCTGCATCCTCCTGTCTCAGCCTCCCATGTACTGGAATTACAGGTGTGCACCACCATGCCTGGCTGAATTATTTCACTTTAATGGTGTTAATCTTTTTTTCTTTTACCATTTCTACTATAATTCCTGAAAATTTTGTGCCCCCCATTCTCATGAAAATGTATATTCACCGAAAATATATGGTATATATATTTTCTCAAGAACTACTTGAAGTCAATAAATAAAATAACATTTTCTCAAGTCCCACTCTTTTTTGACCCTTAAGAATCTAGTGTTGATGATGACCGCTGTCTTTGGGGGCCCTCCAGCATACTGGGTCTCCTCGTCCTTCAATTTCTTTGTCTCAGTCTCATTCCTCCAACTTTTACAAACTAACCCGCCACCTACACCACACCGTCCTTGCCAGGAATATTATATTGGACTTCAGTTTCTCCCAGCCCAATCCACACTGAGCATTCTTAGGAGACTAATTTTGCCCTGTTCAAAAAACTTGAGGGCCTCTCACTGCTTAGCCTGGCATTCAAGGCTCTTCATCATCTGTACCTTAATATCTCCAGAAATACCTCCCAAATTATTTGTGGTCCTTCTACTTATCAAGACCACAAAGGCCTTGTGTTTTCCTTCCTTGAACTTTTGCTTCATGCCAATTATCCTGCCTACAGGCTTCCCCCTACTCTTTCAGTCTGTCTAAATATTATCCATCTTTTAATATTCAATCCAGATTCCCATTTCTTCGTTAAGGCCCACATAGAATCCCAAGGTATAATGGTGTCCATTTGAATCGTTAGTTTGGAAGTTGAGTGTGTACTTATCAATGTATTTTATTAGTTTTAGAATGGTTTTGTAAAACAGTCCCCCTGTTCAATATTCAAGGAGTCCAAAAGTGAATGCAAAAAATTCTCTCTCCCAAACCTGTCCTTCAACCAATGAGGTTCCCTCCTGGAAGCAACTAATATCACCAGTTTCTTATATACCTTTCCAGAGATATTTCATCAGAAGCTAATAAAAGTTACTGTCTTTTGACATATATAGCATTTTACTCTAAACAAATATGCATTCATTTATCTCCTCCATAGATGTGTAACATTCTACGTACTTACATACTATTTGCCCATTTATGGAGATTGTATGCCTTGTCTTTTTTATAGAATATCTGTTTCACAAATACTCGTTGATTGGTTGTGCAAATTCTTTCTTTAAAGTTTGGGGTAGACTGTTGAATGGTAAAGACTCTCCACCACCTTCCCCCTCAATTAAGAAGGGTAAAAATGTAAGCAGTAGGTTTTTTCAAACACTTCCTCCATATATACACAGCCATTCAAGGGAAATTAAGGCAAGACTAATCTCATATGCAGATGTGCATTGTTCTACTGGGAGAGTTTAATACATTCCAGATACAAGCACACATTACCCTATTTCCTTTGATTCTGATACATACGCTGATACAAAGATTAACGAAATCACTGATTTGTAATGGACGATTCTGTTTCACTTTAGAAACTTTCCATTCCTGCAGCATTCCTAGTTCACCGAAGGTGTGTTTGCATTGAAATTGTTTTTCATAATTGAGTCCATCTCCATTTCACATTGGACATATTAGAAATGACATGTCAGCCCACCCACTGTGTTACTGGTTCCTTAATGCCCTACAGTTGCCTATAATTATTTTAAATGTATATATGAAACTGTGAAATGATAAGGCCCCCACAATCATTTTTTTTCATGTAAAAAGTAATACCCAATAGTGAAGGTTTGGAAACAAAGTAAACTTCATTCATAGGTACACATTGTGCCCAGTAATTCTAATTTAAAATAAGTATACAGTACATAATAATATAGATGTTTGGAATAAAATGGTTTATTTGGTTATGATAGGATGAAACCAGATAACTTAGAGTCCCTCAAAAACTGTTAAAGAGTGTTTAGAGTTATGATTTTGTTTTTGTTTTGTTTTTTTGGTACTAGAGATTGAACCCAGAGGCATTCTAGCTCCAAACTACACCCCCAACCCTTTTTATTTTGAAAGAGGGTCTCCCTAAGTTGCTGAGAGTCTTGTTAAGTTGTCGAGGCTGGCCTTGAACCTGCGATCCTCTTATTTTAGCCTCCCAAGTACTGGGATTACAGGCCTGTGCCACTGGGCCTGGCTTGAAGAGGCTTTAACTATCAAATTGACTGCTTTTACTGGATCAAATTAGCTGGATAGGTACCAGATATCCCCTTCATTTCACACTATACAAAACAGAACCTTAATGGATTCCCTATACATGTCCCTTGAATTCACATATTTTTCCAGTTAATCTTGTATTTAAATCAATGCCCAAAGTTTAAATATTAATTATAAAGGCCCAATTTTTTGGAGTAGGAAATATTACCAGAAAACTCTAATTTTAAAACATTATTTTAGATTACTTTTATCCATACCAACACTTTTCCTTTTAAAAGATTGAAAATATTTTTTCTCAGAACTCTGTGGAAAAATACTAGAACTTTAGGTTTGAAATTTTAGTAGTTTGTTAAAACTCCAGAATTGTAACTTAGTTCCATTCCAGCTTATACTATTTTTTGTGACTATTTCCTTCCCAACTAAATACACACACACACACCACACTCACACACACACACTTCATGAGTTTACTCTTATTTCTATGGGACTTTTACTCAGTCTTATAAACATAAAATTGATAAATTACAAAATATTCAAATCTGAGTGAGATTAAGTAGGATTCAATTATTTCATTGATTGAGTTTACTTTTTTATTTTCAATTTTGATAACTTTTGTTTTGGATGTTTTTTCAGATTTTAGATACAAATAATTATAAATGATTTGAATCTTTACAAACCAAGACATTAAGAAGCATTTAACCGTTAAACATACTGTGCAAGTGAGATGTTAAGACACCGTTGAGGTGGGTTGGAAGCACTTAGTATTGATTGGCATGATATATTGCTGGGGAAGTGAGTATCCCCCAATAATTATGCTGTCTTTGAAAGACTGGCTTATTTGCAAGTAGACTTGCCAATGAGACTGAGGTGGTAGCTGTCAAATTTACAGGAAGTAATTAAAGAAACAGAGATTCTCTTCTTTTACTGGCAGTTTCTGGATTACATAGAGAGTATGAAGAAAGACAAGAAAAACGACCGGGCAGCTTGACCAGCTCATCAAATTTTCAACTAAGAAAATGATTTTTCTCTGAGACAAACTTCCTATTAACAGCCCTTATTGTTTTTATTTTATACTCTTATCGATTGCACATTTGGAAAAAACACTTTGAGTTTTACACTTTAACAAAAATACAGAGATGGTTATTCTCCCAAGGATTAGTTCCCTGTTCCTCCAGCGTTGGGTGATCCTCTCCATCCTCCATTCCTCGAGTTTGTTGCCATCTGGCGTGGTGCCTTGGATTTTATGAATAAGGTCCCCAATTGTTTCTGCAGCTGTTATCAGCGCAGCCCAGCCTGTTTCGAATGGAGATTACAGGGGAGAAGTCTCCAGAACTTTCACAGCATCTCACTCCTGTGGCTGTCTTCCCAGACCTCTCATTGTGATTCTCTTAGTGTACGCTCCTAAACACAGATGGTGACATTACTAGACCTTGCTTCAAGGAAGACATAAAAGTGAACTCCTTTCAGAAATCATCATTCATAAATATATTTATGAGTCTATGAATATGGGATCTCTTCATTGGATACATTTTACATACATATATGTATGAGTGTTCTCATTCATGGGCAGTGATGATGCTTCTAATATTACACAGTTTCTCTCTACTGCCAACTAGTTGTTTCTCATGTCTACAATGATGTTGATACCTTCTGTACTGACCTCATACAAAATAATAATTTTCAAACTGCACTCCTAGGAGCCCAGGGCAAAGAAGTAAAAGAGATGGGGTGATGGACAGCTACCAAGTAAAATTTATTTTTCCTTTTTCTTTTCTTTCTTTTTTTGTTTGTTTGCTTGTTTGTTTTGAAGACAGGGTCTCCCTGTTGCCCAGGCTTGTCTTGAACTCCTGGGCCCAAGCAATCCTCTCATCTCAGCCTCCCAAGTAGCTGGAACTCCAGGCAAGAGCAAACACACCTGGCTTATTAAAATTCCATTTAATGAAGGGATTTCACTTCTAATTTAGAGAATAACTGAATTCACTCACTAGTAGAGGTGGCCTCATGTCAGTTCAGCCCATAAATAGACAAGATATTATAGCTAAAAGAGCCTTTTAAAATATTTATTTATTTATTTATTTATTTAATGGTACTGGGGTTTGAACCAAAGGGCATTCTACCTCTGAGCTATACCCCCAGCCCTATTTTTTTATTTTATTTTTTTTTTTTAAACAGGGTCTTGCTAAATAGTTGAGATTGGCCTGGAACCTCCTATCCTCCTGTCTTCACCTCCCAAGTACTGAGATTGCAGGTATGTGCCACCACACCCAGCTTAAAAGGGGCTTTCTAAGCAAATCCTTACCCCCAATCTCTCTCCTTGTAGAAAAACTGCCTAAAGTTTCGCCTTCTTGTCCCACCTTTTTTAAAGCATTGAAAACATCAGTTCTAGGGCAGCTCTAATGGACTGCAGAAGAGAACACTTTAAACCATCCATTAGCACCTCCAGGAGAATAAGGAGTGTATCTATTAGCTCTTGGGACTCAGTGGGGCCTGAAGAAAACCTAGTAAGTTTTGTTGGGGAGATGGGATAGCGAAATGTTTCCTAGGTCATCATTTCGGGGAACTTTAAGGTACTCTGGGGTTGGGGAGTAAAGTAGAGAGGTAGCCAGAGAAGAGAAGGGATGCACTGTTGAACAGTGGAGGGCAGTGTTAGGAAACCCAGGCTCTGATAGTTGAGGCTGTGGGCCAAGAGTGTGGAGGGTAGAAGCCTAGTAAAGAGATGGGGCGGGAGGGGAAAGCTCTTCCTCTGCTGCTCGCCTGGGTCAGCAGAGCTTCTACTTTCAAATCAATGCCAATCTTTCTTTTTTGTTATGAGTACATTATTCTTCTAATTACATCCACTATAAATATTTTTGTTTTAACTGGATTTTACTCTAACAGTCTTCTGTTGTCACCAATATCAACAATGATATCTAACATTGATTGGTTCTGAGTTGATGTCATAAGACACAGTTTCTCCAAATTCAGGCAAGAAAGTTCTCAAATCTCTGCATGAAATTTGTTATACACGTTGACATTTAGCTCCTATTTTTGCACAGAACATTACTGTAGGGCACTCAAGGAAAATGTAATGACATAATTCCATACTTGTATTCTCCCTACAGCAAGACATGGATGAAGTATTTATTTAACTTGCACCATTTTTATATTTGTTTGTTTGTTTGTTTGTATATATTTGTTGTGGTACTGGGGATTGAATCCAGAGGCATTCTACCTCTGAGCTACACCCCCGGCCCTATTTTATTTTTATTTTGAAACAGGGTCTTGCTAGGTTGCTGAGAGTCTTGCTATTTCCTGAGACTGTCCTCCAACCTGCAATCCTCCTGTCTCAGCCTCTCAAGTACTGGGATTACAGGCATGCTGGGGCTCTTCCAGATTTTGTTAATGAAGAAAAGAGTCTCCTGGGACTAGTTTTTGCATATTGAAGTGAGAAGTAACATTGAGTTGTCTATGACTCACTATGTCCAAATTATTTCACATCCTCAGGCCTGCCCTGGAGGGAGTTGCCTTTAAGCAGACCTCAGGACACAGTAATTTTGTGCTTCTGTATGGAGAGTGATTCCCCGTTAATTCTAAAGCCAAGTCTGTGGGAGACTTGGGTTTTTATAAAGGAAAAAGAAAATAGCAAGACTGTGTATTGTAGAAGTACAGTTTCAGTAAATGCCAGCTTCAGATGAGAATGAGAGCAAAAGAAGAGGTGACGGAGACCCTGAATGAAAAGAAACCAGAACTCGACCTAGTATCTTCTTACCAACTGTCTCTGCATTATACATGAAATTTTCAGATGTGCAAAGTAATATTCCCATCTAATCCTTTATGTCAACAAAGTGCTTTGTCATGCATTTTCCCTTCTCTGCGGGCTGTGATCTCCTGAACACTCTAGGACCCAGAGAGACATCCGGGATGCCCCTTGTGGCTCAAGAATACCTCCCCAGACACCCAGCTCCAGTCCTCTGGGAAGCAATGCCTCCTGGGCAAACCCACAGCTCTGCAAGACCCTGCATGGTCCCTGTGTTTGCACATACAGTATTTACTGCAGGTAGCATGGTTGATCCACACAAAGAAACCGCCATACCTTCCTGCAGGTAAGAGGCTTCTCTTTCTCCATCACGTTCAAAGAAGCCACTTAGAAGTGCAAACACCTTTCAAAGTTCTCAGCGCTTGCTTTCTTGGATGCAGACACCCATGCCTTGCTGAGTTTTCTGTCTCTTTGATGATCAAATAAAATCGAGCCCAACTCTCCATGGTTTGGCATGTGGCTGGGTCCAGTTTCTGTAAGCCAGTGGAGCCAGAAGCTCTGGGTAAGAGACACTCACCCCTGGCTTCCTAGTCCCTGGGAGTCTGCGAAGGTACCCAGGGTCTAGGCAGCCTTTCCTGCGCACTCTGTGTTCCTTTTCCTAAAGCTCTGTTTATACAAGTTACTTTCTTCTTCCTTTGATTAAGCAACTGGGATTTATTTTCTTTTCTGTCTGTATCAACCACACACACATTCAGTGCTAAAGAGCCCGACAACGTTTTGTGTTCCTGTTTATTTTTATTTCTGACGAGGCAGGTTCACTCAAACAGCAAAGTCAGAGAAAATAATCAAACAGCCCGCGGTGGGCATTTTGCCTTTGTTTTTATTTGAGTTTTCCTTTGTGGATCATTTTTAATTCTCTCCCTCATCGAGGGCTGATTCAATCACTATCTGTGCTCAACGTGAGGACAGGAGGCAGCAAAGGCCGAAGCGACACCTCTGGAGCTCTGTAGACTTCCTTGCCCTTGGGGTCAGTGGACAACTCCCCTCCTGCCTGAGGAGACTTCTAAGAGAGTCCAGCGAAATCAGCCAATGCCTGGAGAAACCCCACCAGGGATGGCTACCGTCATTTAGGAGCGCTCCTAATTCTTCCCCAGGCATTAGAGGTCTTTTTTCCCAATTGGAGGAGGAGAGATCCCAAGTAGGCACAAGATCCAAAAAGCACTGAGGTAGGAAATCACCCTCTCTCAGTAAAGGGCTTAAGGTGCTCTTTGTCTTCAAATTGGCTTGGTGTCCCTGGTGATATTAAGACATCGGGTACATTGTGGAAAGGCTGGGGACAGAAAGGCAGTGGAATTCAAACCACATAAAATAAAGACTAGGAGAGAGAGTTTTCCTCCAGGCGGCTGGAATTGTGTCTTATGCGTCTTTGAAAACTCACATCCTCTCTGTGCCAACCCAAAATGTGTTCTAATAACCTGATTTCCCCCTCCAGAGTGGAAGCTGTAGAAGTAGTGTGTGTGTGCACATTCACTGTGTGTTTAAACTGTGTGTCCCCAGTGCCTGAAACAGCAGTTGTCTATATAAACATCTTAGAAGTCACCTTCCATGAAAAAAAAATGGGATTTATCAATCAAGATTAGTGAGAGAAGGAAGTGACAGGGATTAAAGTCACTTTACCCACAGTTTGGGGAGGAACTGGCCATCTAGGAAAATAATGACCCAGTAAAATCTTCACCTACTCTTCATACTAAAGGGGAGCAACATTGCAGGCAGAAGGGGAGGAGGGGTGCACAGAGCGCTTCTAATGATCCTCTTTTATGCTCTTCCAGAGAGAACCTCCTGGGACCGGGTGCTTACTTGGAAGGTGGCATAAACATTAGTTTTCTAAAGTTAAATTTATAAACGCAAAACTGCAGAACTCTCTAACTACTAAGTAAAGGAAACTCCTACGTAAAACCCAGTTTACTTGGGGTTTTGGAAACGTCACTCGTGAGAGAATTATTAATCTGGGACTTTGCAGTTTCCACCCCTCTGGGTGTTTATGGGGAAGGCCCAACCTTCTCTCTGTAGCTCTTGGACTAGACAGTGGACTCCCGCAGCGCAACACCAGAGGCGGCCCTGGGGTGGGGTGGGGTACCCCTGGGGCCCCAGCTACTGATGGAGGCCATGTGCAGCTGCCAGTGTGTATAAAAGAGTCTCCTGGCCGTGGGCTTCTTCTGTTCCTAGAATGCTTTTGGCAGATCCTCCGCGTTTTCCGATTCTCTTGGGAGTTTACGTTTTTATTTCAGACAGGATTCCGAAGCGTTAGATTGTGCACTTCCCATTACCTGTGCTGCCTCCCAACCCAAAGCTCTGTTTTGGGGGCCCTGCAGGACCTGGAGCGCGCTCCCTGAGCAGACGTCATTAAGAACCCTTTTCTGAGCCTGGCAACTCGGTCCCTAGGGTGTGCGCTGCCCGGACTTGAACTTGGGCTACTGGGACCAGGTAGCAGCTGCAGCAGCCTCCGGCTTTAGCCAGTTCCCGGGGGTGCCGGGTCCTGGCAGGAGCGCCCATCTTTCAGGGCAGCGCACCCAAGATCAAGGATCAGGAGCCTCTCTTGTTCTCAGACTCCGAGGACGGCACTGTGGGGATCATCCCTCCGACCCGGGGAGCCCGAGCGGGTGGGGGCAGAGCCGGCGTTGAGGCTGGGGGGCCCGCAGGAGAGAGGCTTTGAAATGGGGACTCCCTGTGCGCGGACTCCGGGTTCTGGGGCTTTGATTTCAACGCTGCGTTGCTGGGTGGTTTCGCCCCCAACCCCCTCCGCCCGCGTCGCTGGCTGGGAGTGACCCCGAGCTAGTTACGGGTGTTAAACTGGTACGCGGGTGGGGCAATTCATTAGGCAAGAAATGGATTAGTTGTTTATTATCTATAAACATTCCAACCACAGCAACCGATCATAAAACCGCGGAAGGGCCTATAAAGCCGCGAAGCCTCCCTGTGCGCGGCGCGCAGTGCGCCTCGGTGCCCGGGTGATAAAGTGAGCATTAGAGGGAGAGGGAGAGGGAGAGGACGGGGAGGGAGCGACAATAAAGCCATTTCTGAGACTGGGAATCACGATTTCTCTAAGTCGGACGGGGTAGGAAAAATGGCGGGGTGAGTTGGAAAGGGGCGATGGGGGCAAGGACAAACTAAGGGTCGGAGGGCCACGGCGGGATCATTAGTGAGGTCGGTCCCTGCAATAAAAGCTGTCGATTACATGAAGGAACAATTTAGTCTTCGGTTTCTTGGTGAAATACTCAGTAACCGTGAAAGCAGTCTAATAATATTTGATGGAGAAAAAAGTTGAAAACTGGCATTTTTCTGGTGACAGAAATTCACTTTTGAGTATGGCGTTTTTAGAATTTTCGTTCAAAATAAGACATTTTCTAGTAGGAGTCTCGAACAATTAAATACTTTTTAAAGGATAAAGTTCTTTAAACCAAATTGCTATTTTGTTTCTTTGGATATTTCTTAAAACAAGATTTTAAACTCATTGCATATTTGACATTTTCATTAGGAACAGTGATGCAGTATGTATGCTGGTTTCCAAGTAACTACTTCAAGTATTTTTTTTTCAATTTGATTCAGAACCTATTACTCAGAAATCAAGTTATTGTTAAACTTCTTAGTGCAATTTAATAAATGTATTCGTTTAAAAATTATTAGGTATAGCAGTTTTAGAAGATAACAACACACACATCAGAGGTTTTTTATTTCTCAAATTTTAAGAACACATTAAATAGAAGAGTCCAAAGGGGGCATAATTCATAATTGAAAACTTGATAAATTATAAAAAAACAATACTTCTCATGTAACCACCTAGTTCAAGACACAGACCATTACCAGCACCACAGAAGTCCCCCTCCTGCTATAGACTTTTTTTAAAAATCCATTTATTAGATGCTTATTTTAGGAGATGTTGATGTTTAAATAATGACTTCAGTGCCTGGATTTTTTTTTTCACAACCAATACTGTGCATTTTCCCCCTGGAGATTATCTTCTTGAAAATAAAAAATAAAATGCTTTGAGCGTTTTGAAGAGGGAACAAAAACCAGCCCCCACATCACATCCACAGTCCCTTCCCCCAGCTTTTCTTATTCCACACTGAGAGACATAACAAACAAACGATTACATGTTGGAAAACACATCTGAAAACAGAAAGGTCACGTTACTACCAGGTCCTGGGGAACATTAATCTGGTGTTTGGAAATCAGTTGACAGTTGAAGGTTGGGGTTTCTCTCTTTTCTATCCAGAGAGGGAGGGAGGAGAGAGAGAGAGAGAGAGAGAGAGAGAGAGAGAGAGATCATTTGAATGAGATAAGAGGAAAGAGACAACTTTGCGGCCTTTTTGTTTCAAAAATAAATTATTTTAAGGCTACTAGCTTTCTATCCTAGATGAGAGAGAGATAGAGAGATAGAGAGATAGAGATAGAGATAGAGATAGAGATAGAGATAGAGATAGAGATAGGAGAGAAGAGAGAAGAGAGAAGGAAACGAAGGAGAACTCAGCACAGGGACTAAGAATCTGAAATGGCTTGAGTTTGCACTGATTGCAAATGTGGAGAGGTGTGTGTATGTGTTGCCTTAAAATAATCAATGTGAATAATTAGAAATAATCTCAATAGCATCAGGCTCCAGTCGCCTGAGGGAAGAGTCTGCCGGACAAAAACCATCAGCCCTTTTTCTAATAGCTTCTGAGAAGGTGAAAGTTGATTGCCTGGCCATTTGCCTGGCTCTAGTATTTCTCTAAGCCGGCTCACCACACCCCCAGTCAGCCCTCCAGTTAGGCGCAGAACCCCCTTTCCTCCCTAGGTTAGGTACAGGTAGCCCGCCACAGGCGTCAGGCTGTCTAAAACTGCTATCTGGCTGCTTCTGCCTGAGATGCCTCTTATCTGAATTCGTGAGGTAGAATGAGAAAAGAGATCTGAGGTGCATTCCTGGGGCCGCGACTGGAAATGATCACATTTATATTAGACTGATAAATCGCGCTGACAGCAAATAGTGCATCCTTTAGGGGCACGCTCAGGTCTTGCTATCTCTAATAAAATGAATTTTCCAGGCGTGACGATGGAGGGGGCGAGGCAGTGAGCGCGGGAATGGAGAAATATAGGAGCAAACAGTTTTTTTTTTTTTAGCAGAGCTTTGGGTAGCTTTTGCGCGTGTCGCTTTAACCTCGAGGGGCGCGGGTTTCCCACGCACAAAATGAGATCGTTGATGATGCGCTCTTCCATTCTCGGTTTGTAGGACAATGACTAAGCCACGTGGAGCAGACGCGGTAGGTTGCTAGAGATCTTCCCCCACCATACCCTTTGCGTGTTTAAAAGCGCAAGTGCATATCTGGCTCTGTCTAGGAGACTCAGAAAGATTGGGGACAAATCTTTCGGGCTGGGAAATTTTGCGCCGAGCTCCCTGCAGTTAAGCCGCCTCTGGCTGAGTGGCGAGAGTGAGCCGGAGAGCTCTGCACCCACTGTCTGGGTTGACTGATCCTTGAGCTTGTAACGCAAGTCCACCGTAAACCTGCGCTGCTAGACTCTGCAGGGAACCGCGCTGGAGTTAAGCTCAGACTCCGGGACGGATCAACCGCAGGACTTGCCCCTCTCCGGACATGGGCTCCAGGGCGCGGGGAATTCAGCTCTCCCCGCTTCCTTGGATTCCATGCAAACTCCTGGGTTAAGTGAAAGCAGGCCCCCGGGGCGTTTGGACGGGTCCAGCGCGGGTCGCGGCGCGGTGCCGGGTGCCCAGCCGAGCTCCGGGTGCCCCCGCGGCGCCCAGCCCCGGACCGCACGGTGGGGACGCGCTGCCCGGAGCTGACCAGGAACCGCTCGGCCGTGGGGCCGGGGAGGGACGCGCCGTTTGCCTCGGGGAAGAATTATTCCTGATGGTTTATTTTAAGACGTGAACTCCAGAACGCAGCCGCAGCCACAGCCCCAGCGCCAGGCAAGCGGCCAACTGCGGTCTCTGTGAACAGTGAGACTGGTTCCATCCGGTTACAGATACACTTTTTGTTGTTGTTGTTCGCTTGTTTTTAAACAGTCAGCTCGCAGAGTGCCTCTCGGGCCATTCCCAGCTCCCAGCAGGCTGCCACTTGGGCGCGTCCCGAGGCAGCGATCGTCCTGCGCCCGCCGGGGCTGGGGCCGCCGCGTGGACTCCCGCCTCCAGATCTAAACACGCAGGCTGTGTGGAAGCCGACTTGACCTCAGAGTCCTTTCTGGTCCATCAGATCAAACCCCGTCAGTTTAAAAACGAATTTCATCACTATCTCCAAACAAAAGCACACGACTAAGAAAGATTGCAGGCGACTGAATGGGGCCGGCGCCCCTGGTTTGGAAAGGTTTCCCCTGGGGACCCGGGGGGGGGGGTGCTGTCCCTCTTCACGTTGAACGGCTTGGCTTCTCGCATTGCCATCCAGTACTCCTCCCCTCCAATTCCTAGCCCACTTGGCTCCGGGGAGCTACTCGGACCGGCTCTTGGAACCGACAGAGACAGACGTGCAGCTCCTCAGCCTGCAGCGTTAAGTCCTGGACCCCCCTCGCTGGAGCTGGGTGCAGGAGAGTCCCCGGACGCTGGGCATCCCGCCGCGCCGGGATGAAGGATGTGATAGGAGGCTTTGAGTGCTTCTCAGAGATAAGTCCCAGATTCCCGGAGGAAGTGAGCCTCGCTTCCCCACATCAGCAAGTTGCCTCTCCAGCACCTATCTTGATATCACCTGGCGCCTGCTCACCTGGAGGGAGAAGTAGGCCCAGAGGTAGATGGAGAGAGAAGGCACTTAGCCCCCAGTCCCCACGGACACGCGATTTGCTTAGTTCTGGTCAAAGCCACAGAAGATGCTAACGTGAAAATACTGAAGGGTGAGGCTCAATATAGTACAGAAGGAACATTCCTCCCTTATTCATATATATTAGCCTAAATGTGTTAAAGAAGGTATTTTTATTGTTTGAAATCTCTCTCTGACGCTGTACTTTAGATATTGAGATCAGGTGTGATCGATGCTAATCACATGCCACAACATTTTTAAGGTGCAAGGGGAAAAAAAGGTAAAGCAAGAGTTTCTAAGAGAACATACATACCACCATATCCAAAAGCCTCCCATAATTTTTATTAGGGCAGATACAATTGAGAAATTACATTTCCAATTTAATAAAATTTAGTTCTTTTAGTAATTTTACAGCTTTTCCAAATTGATGATGTTAGGTTATAAATTTTATGTTGCAGGAAAAAAATACTGCTCCCTTATCAAATTATAACACCATAGCAGCAAATAGTATGTTAGCCTTTTAAACAGTTATTTTGAAACAAAATATTTTCAACTACTTGGCAGCATACACAAACCAACAAAACTAAAGTTATATTTTAGGAATTATCATAATATTTCCCCTCTGGATATAAGAAGCCACCCCAATTAAACCAAGAAAGAGCAGCTAAATCTGGCCTGAGCAACTTTTTCTTCTTAATTCTCAGACATGAAGTGGAAAGTAATAAATGAATATTTGTGAGAAAACATTAAACAGCATGATAAAAAGTGTTGGTATAATCTTCCTAATAAAGTATAACAATTTCATATCTGACCACATGAAACTCCCACTCATTTGTATTGCACTTTGATGAAATATAATTCACATATGATATTGATATTTTGTAGCAAAATGTGAAAAATAATATCACTTCCCTCGACTCATGTTTTTCTTTTAAAAGTCCCCCAAAGGTGAGAATTTTGTTTAAAGAGCAGATATTGAGATTTTAAATCAGAAGGAATTAGCTATTTGAAAGTCTTTGTGAAACTTTAGAAAATAAATTCGTTGGGTTGTCTCTCTTTTATTTCCATAATTTACATGTGTAAATATTTGGGTGACCCTAACCATTTTTCCCTTATAAGTCTCACATCTTAGGTAAGAGAAATCAATGTTGAAATTCTCATTTATTTTTGAAGTGATATATGTTGTTACTGTAAGGTAAGTAAACTAAATGTTGTGTTGCAGTCACAATAATGGAGAAAATTTAAGTCCTACTGTACTGTTGGTGTTGAAAGGCAGAAGCTCTGAGCCTGTGAAAAATCACCTAACTACCTTTTCTTGCTTTAAAAAAATGTGTATTGAACGCTTTGGTTAGGCTGTCTACATAATGTGTGTTCTCAATAGCTTCCATAATAAATATTAGCATTGGGATTATAGAGCTAGTTTTATTCCAACTAAAGAAAGCTTCCAAAAAAAAAAAACCCCACACAATAAAGGAGTAAAGACACCCACCCCACACATTCACACCCCAAGCTTCCTATCCCCCGTGCAGCAGGAATAATCCTCTTATTCCATTATGATGGTTGCTAACCTTATAAAAAGAAAGGAATGTTTTAATCTCTTACCTGGAGGAGTCTTGTCAATGTAACAAGAACTGAAATTGTGACTGGTCTGTGTTGTCTATTACAGTTCAGGCTTCTGTACTGTATTGCCTTTGTGAAAGCTGAAGTAATAATATATGACTCTTGCCTCCCGGGACCCTTATGAAAATGAGATATGTAGCTGGTTCAAATAAAGGCTGTAGACCCTGACCTGGGGATAGAGTTGAAAAAAAAACAACAACAAAGTATTTCACATATGCTAAAGCTAATTAAAATGCTATCCTAAGTTTTTGGTTTTGCATGTATGTTATTTTGTATGTGCATATTAATGTTATGTTCAATCACAAAGCTATATAAAAATTATAGTGCTTATGAAAATGTTATATGAACTTTGTTGTGTTTCAGAGGGGCAGAAATTGCCTTAGAAAGTAATTGCATTGCAACTTCCAAAGTCTCCAAAGACTGGATATTTTAATTAATAATTCTCTCTCTCTCTCTCTCCACTTTTGGTGGTGCTGAGGAATTGAACTCAGGGCCTCAAAATTCTTGGCAAGTGCTCTCCCACTGAGATACCCCCAACCCCCCATCGGCCCCCATCTGCATCATCCTTAACCATTTTTGGTTTTCTCATAGTTCACATTTAAAAACTTTCTGATATAAGTTTGCATTTTCCATTCTCTCTGTCAAAATAAAGTCACTGTATTCTTTGGATTTAAAATTTATTTATAACTGTATGCATTTTGCTCAAAACTATGAACTCTGGAAAGAATTTGAATTCTCACCAACATAAGTGAGTTTTATATAATAAATATAGTTTTAGCTAATAAAAGTAAGATTTGCCTCTCAGCAATATATTATTAAAATATATCAGGATATTATCAATTTAAGATCCGCTTGATTTGAAAACAAGAATAAGTTATTTTAATGAACTACTGGCATACAGTTATGTCATATATTATTAGTAGTATTATTGCTGATTTTAGAGTGGAAAATAATCCTGTGAAAGAAATCTGAGGCGGATTACCTAGTAAATTTTTTCCAGTCTAAATTTTAAGATACTAAAACACATTCATATATTAATATTCATATAAACATTCATATATTTGTTTTTTAAGAGTTCATTTTTAAAAAGTGTCAAAATCAAAAAAGATAATAGAAGAATATTCTATTTAAAGCTGTGATGATCATTTTGCTTTTTTATCACTGATCTTTATGCCAGAAGGAATGTGTTTAAGAGTCATTCACACCTTAGGCTCATTGAAATAGAAGCATGAAATGGTATTCTGCAAAAGGAAAAAAATAAATGTATATTCACACGTATGCATATGTAGTCTTTTTAGAATGAGAGAAGGGCTTCATAATTTTGAGCAGCAAAAAAAGGGAAGAGCAAACATAATACCCCAAAGCAAGAATAAAGCTAGTGATGGTTTTCAGACAAAGGACAAGGGAAATATTCCATTTAGTTTTATTTGGGACAGGTTGGGATGAAAGATAGGTAGGCTCTCACTATCTAAATTAAATTATTTGGATGATCTGTCTATATGGAACAATAATGACATCGCCTCTCCCTAAGGGGATATGTAGGCACACCTCTAACATGAAAATACAAACCCCACCATTTCAATTTGAAGTAATTCAGAACTGTCCTTTCAGCTAGGAAACACACTTGCCAACATTATTTTGAGACCATATTTTCAACAGCATCCCCCATAGCAGTAGTATACTTGCAGTGAGTATACACCAATATAATATATCTCCAGTGAGTTCTCGTCATTCATACAACTATTTATTGACTGCCTGCTAATTTCCCGGCACTATTCCACAATTCCAAAGCAAACAAAATACCTTCCCTTGGTGGAGTTAGGGCAACATTTTCTGGAAATTAATCCTAAGAGGGAGGAAATCCTGTAGTTTTCAGGTTATCCGCTAGGTGGCAAAGTGTGCAAAATGGACTGTGTAAAGTGGAGCAAAATTTGGTGCAAAGAATCGTGACTTTTTATGAAAATTTCCAACCTATCTTGTTGCAAATGTTTCTTTTTGAGTATTACAGTTAACGGCAAGTGGTCAGAACACATTTTGTGTTCAGTTTTACAAAGCATTCCTTGCTAGCGACTCATCTCCTAGGAAAGAAGGGAGCCAGCTGTATTCCTCAGAGGCCCATCTCCAATATCCCCAAGCTTATCTTAAGAAATTTCCCTCATTTCCGCCTCATATTTCTCTGTGCCCCCAGATGTGTAGATTATAGAAATCCACCTAAGGGTCTGGACATCTGGCTTTGCACAGGGCCTCGAAGCTTTGGGTTAATTTTATTCAAGTTTACCTAGATAAATTTAGGCCCCACACTTTGATTTGTTAATTTGATGGGGTTAGTATCCAAAACACTAACATCTTAGAATAACATCCAAGTGAACAAGTAGCCAAACACATATACCAAGAGATACATGTATGCCTTCATGCATATATTTTGTTTTCAGAGACCTCACCCTTACACTGAAAAATTAAAATAACTTCACTTAGTCTGATTTCTTCTTTGGAACATAATTGAGCTGTTTCCCAAATGAAATTGTGCTTTTAGTCATCTTTACATTTCCCAAAGAGAATTTTAAAAAATTTCCTCTCTTGAATGAATGGTATATACAGGATGTAGAAATACGTGTAGGATCATTGCAATGCAGAGTTTGAGGATTTCCTGTGCTTATTTACCATATGAAGCCAGGATCTTCCTTCCCAGGTGAGTGTTCTTTAGATCTACAAATGAGATGTTAGAGATAAATATCGCTCTGGGTAAAATACTACCTCCAAGTTCATGTGTTCTTTTTCTAAAGACACAGTTAGTAGAATATTAGCATTTGAATATATATAGCTGAAATTTTTTCTCCTTACATATGCACTTCAGCAATGGTAATTCTCAAGACATTTGAAATGAGTGGGTCATAGTAGTTTATGTTTGGCCATGAGTTTTGATAACAGTTGTGAATTACCAAAGAAAAGTTTATTTCTTAAATAAACAACCGGAAATGCAGGTCACATTTTCTGATAGATGTGGTTGCTTTAGAGTTATCAGAGAGTTCTAGGGTACCTATTGTTTGAAGGAAAGTAAAAACAACTAAGGGAAGCTCAATTATACTCAAGACACAATTAGGAACTAATTTATATCTGTTCTGCTTAGGTCAGAGCTCTTTGCACACCTACATGCATAATTTTATTAATAACTATGATTTACTTCACAGAGAAATCATTTGTATAAAATTTACTTTTTTATACAAAGATACTAATATAGTCAAGAAAAGTAGGTGGTATGGTATTATTAGTGAAAAATCCATCTTAATATGATTTTTTTTTTTTGTGGTACCGGGAATTGAACCCAGGGGCGTTCTACCTCCGCGCTACATCCCCGGCCCTATTTTTTTATACTTTATTTTGAAACCGGGTCTCACGAAGTTGCGGAGGGCCTCACTAAGCAGAGAGAGAGAGAGAGAGAGAGAGAGAGAGAGAGAGAGCGCAAAAGCTGAGGCTGGCCTCGAACCCGGATCCTCCGGTCTCTGCCTCCCAAAGTACTGGGATTACAAGTGTGCGCCACCACGCCAGGCCTCCATCTTAATATGATTTTAATCATAGAATTTTAGGGCTGGGGATGTAGCTCAGTAGTAGAGCATTTGCCTAGCATGCACTAGATCCTGAGTTCCATCCCCAAGCACTGGGGGAAAAGAATAAAAAGAATTTTACCTATAGTTAGTCTGAACAAAAGAAGGGATGATTCCAAGGTGTTCATGTATATGAAGTGCTCCTAAATTGAAGAAAGACAACAGGCTACTGTGTGTTCTCACTGATGGCAAAGCAAGAAAAGACCTCAAAGTAAAGCCTAAAGAGACTTAAGGACTTTGTTTAAAAAGAAAAAGCAAATAAATAAATAAATAAATAAACTAAGATTATAAATAATGGAATGGATTATAAAGGGTACTCATGGAATCTCCTTCTCTTGAGGTTTTTTGTTTTTGCTTTTGGACATAATTTCTATTTAAGCATGAGCTTTTAGCTTGGTTCAGCCTCCAGTACAACCTTTGGGTTATGCATAGTAGAGAGTTCAGGCTACAGAGCCTTTTATAACGTTGTCGGTGTTGGTACAACTTCATCCGAGGTATTAATACGACCCAAAAGAAAACAACCCAGCCAGAGGACACTATGCAAACGTCCACTCTATTACAAATCACAGTTGCCATGGATACAAAATGGCAGTTGCTCTTAATAAATCCATCACAGAACACTTAAAAAAAATCTTTAGCCAAGGAAATGTGAACACTTTTGTGGGAGATAGGGTCTTCATCCACATTTTTTCTAGTTCTGGGCCTTTTCCATGCTAGGCAAGCACTCTACCACTGAGCTACATCTCCAGCCCCTTAATCCACAATATTTAAAGAAGGGAACATTTTAAGTTCAGCATTTTTCTTATTCACCAGAAAACACTAAACCAGCCAGGCATGGTGGCACACGCTTGTAATCCCAGTACTTGGGAGGCTGAGACAGGAAGATCCAGGTTCGCAGCTAGTCTCAGTTACTTAGGCCCTCCGCAACTTAGACCTTGTTTCAAAAATAAAGAATAAAAAATAGGGCTGGGGGTGTAGCTCAGAGGTAGAATGCCCCTGGGTTCCATCCCCAGTACCACAAAAAAAAAGAAAAGAAAGAAAGAAAACACTAAACCAACTCACCTATTTGGTATTGGAGATTGAACCGAGAAATACTACCAAATAGGGCTATACCCCCAGCCCTATTTTATTTTTTTATTTTGAAAGAGGGTCTCGCTACATTGCTGAGAGTCTTGCTACTCTGCTGAGACTGGCCTCCAACCTGTGATTCTCCTGTCCCAACCTCCCAAGTACTGGGATTACAGGTATGTGCCACCACATCCAGCCCAAACATGTATTTTAAGGATTATGTAAAACGAGACAACATATCTTCACAACTATCTTGAGTATTTCAATTAACTTTTTGCAGAATATAAAGAGCCCCAAATTCAGCAACACAACAAGTAAATGAAGTGTCCATGTGTTATATTGAAGAAGAGAATACCTAAAAGACAAATAATAGTAATCATATGAGGGCAGGAGGTACAGCTCAGTTGTAGAGGACTTGCCTAGCTTGTGGGAACCCCTGGGTTCAATTCCCAGCATTGCAAATACCAGTAATAATCATAATCATGTGAAGTATGATATATAGTTGAAGTATAGTCCACTTAAGTAGCTTTGTGACCAAGCATGTTAATATTGTATGCTATAATGTAACATATACCATATGCTATTTTAAACATAAAATCTGTTAATTTTTTGTGCTTAAATTATTTTCTGATGAACTATTTCTTATTCTCAATACTGCCACTATAACTAAACTACAACAGATCAAATTTCTCATGGAAACATCACCATGAAGACATTTATTTATGAGAAAATAAGTCACTTGTCCTTAGTTCACGGAATGGGAACGTGGTGTCTCCTGGGTCCTGAGAAGGGCTATTGGTTGATCACCAAGTCTTTCTCAGAAATAAAGTCACATTTCTCTCCTCAGAGTGTATTCGTGAAGGCTAAATGAATTAAGAGCTAAAAGCCCTTAGCACAGTAAGTGTAATAAGAGTAAGATATGTTACCTAGAATTTTAATTTTTTTCTCATTGTTTATTGTCAATTAAATATTTCCACATTTTTTCCAGAGATTTCTGAGACTCAGTTCCTTATGGTATTAACCAAACTGCAAAACAAGCTCCCCTACAGGAAACCTGAGTTACAAAATATATTTCCAAGATGCTGAAGCAGTATTTCCTCCCCAAGCCAGGGCTCTGCTGTGCGGCGACATGACACAAACCTTCCCAGCACTACAGGATGGTTTTATCATGGATGCAAACTGGAAAGTAATTTAGAGACATTTTTGATTGGAAACAAATTTCTGACCCTTTGGTGCATGCATTACATTCAAAATGTCTCTGCTACGAAGTGTTTAAACTTTTATTATTGCATTTATCACATTGTATTACAGTCGTGAGTAGGGTGACCATACCTCCCTAGTTTATGCCTGTCGTCCTGAAGTGCCATCTGGTTTAGCATTTTAGCACTCTCAGAAGTGTCCTGGTTTAGACAATAAACCCCGTAGTCCCCCAATTACGAGGCAGGTGCCTGGTCAGAGAGGCCGAGGAGCACTGGGGTGGTCCTCAACTGAGTGTGGGCCTGGTTGACAGACTGGTGATGCTGGTGACCCGGAGATGTCTGGCCAAGTTGCCTGCAGAGAAAGACTTGGAGGAGAAACCTGGGCTCTGAGGCCCAAAACAGATGCAGCAGAGGATAGTTAGGAAGGCCTCAAACATTGGGACCAATCCCAGTAGGGAAATGGTTCCTCTTCCCATTTCAGCCAGGAACACAGCATATTCTAAGATAGTGACGGCTGCAGAGAACAGCACCATTTGGTTCTTCTAGGGCTATGGCCATATGTGTATTGAGACACAACCCCCTAGTGAGGGTGTCAAGGGTAATGAAACACACCCCAGAAGATGCATCATACCCCTAAACCTCAAGGAGGTGTGAAAACAACTGACCCAGAATTTCTAAGACCTCTGAGAAATATTCAGGGTCCAGGGGTGAGGAAAGAGGGGAGGTTGGATTTGCATGTATCTTAATCATCAGTGTTAGATTTAATTTGGTTTAGTGTAATTTTAGTTTTGAGTATTCCAATTATAGGTCAGTTATAGTTATAGAACTAAAAAAAGGGTATTTTTTCCCATTTTTTAAAAAATTAAATTTGATTTTGCCCTGGGATTGAACAGAGGGCTTTCACACGCTAAGCACAAACTATCACTGAACTACACCCCCAGCCCTATTTTTAAAAATACTGATTCATAAAAACACAGAATTATATATATTCATAGGGTACCATGTGATGTTTCTATACATGTATACATGGTGTAATGTTTAAGTCAGGGCAAACATGCCTATCTCGTCAAACATTTATCATTTCTTTATGGAGAAACATTCAAAATCCTTTCTTCTAGCTTTCTGAAATATACAGAACATTATCATTATCTACTGTGCAATAGTAAGAAAGAATATTTAGTAAGTAGAACACCTCATGCCCTGGCAAAGACATGGACTGCCAAGAGAAAACTTTTCTGAACAGAGTAACTTGGCCTTCACCGGGGTTCCCCTGTGTGGTGGCAACCCCTTCAGACTATTTGGAGTAACTCTTCACATGTTGCCTTGAAGTCCAACAGCCAGTAGGGCAGCAAGAGAGTTTACTACAAAAACATTTCTCAAGTCTTTCTTCTATCACTGTGGCTCCAATGGCAGTCCCGAAGTTCAGATTTCCACCCTATCTCACTCGCATAATTACAAGTGCATAATTACAAATCTTCATTGATTTCCTTTGACTACCTCCTATTCCATTTCCACTTTATATTTTAGATTGACATTAGAAAAGTCTTACAGATCAGAAATGACAAATTCCTTCTTGAAAATCTCCAATTGTCCGCAAAATTAAAGCGCCAACATTCTGTTTCGGCTTACTCTCTCTTCTACTTATATTTTCCAGCCTTATCTTTCACTAAATTGTTGCTTACATCTTCCACTCCAACTCCATGATTATTCATTACTCCATGACTCATGTATACTCCTTTCCCTGCCTTCACTCATCTATTCTCTCAGCCGGCAATGCACCTATTGAAATCACACATTATATCCTGCTGTCCCTTAAGTTAGTAACATACTCAAAGTACTTGGGAGTCAGCGTCCTGCTTGGTCTCTATAAATGGTCATCCAATCCTCCCCCAAATCACATAACTTCTACAGACCTTTGCATAATTATTCTGCTGTGTATTAAGTATCAGAACTGATGGATTTTGGTTGCCTTCCTCCAACCAAAGCCCTCGATGGGGACACTTCTTCTTTTTTGCCTCTTTCATGGCACCTAGTAAATTATCATTGTATAAAACGGGCCATCTTTAAGTGCTTATTTGAATATTTAAATTCAAATTTCACTGTTATGTAAAAGAGCGCCCCAAGTCTATTGTCATGTTATAGGTATTTGGTGGCTAAAGTGACCTTGACTATATATAATAGAACTTGAGTATATGAGAAGTGAAAATTTTCTTAAACCATGAAAAAATAAAGCATAAAATGCAGCAGAATGGCTTTAGGTGTTCTATATAATGTGATTGACTATATTAAGTCTGTGTTAAGCTGATGTGATAAGTGAAAGTATTCGAACCATTCTGAGTCAAACAAAAGTATTAGAACCATTCTGGTGAAACACTATTCCCCTTAACAGTATGAAATAAAAAGACAGGGAAACAAATGTTGGCAGTACCTAGTAGGAAGTGATTTTAACTATCAAATTTTAAATATGCAAAATCATCTGTATTGAGAAATGCATTTGGCCATTGCAGTCTGACATAAAACATGAAGCATTTGATTAAGGGAACACTCCTTGCTCTGATCCCATGATCACCCATCAATTTTCTAAAGTAGGCTGGTAAAAAAAAGAGAAGGTACTGATCAGTAGGTTATCACTGTAACATTTCCTTTGGTTCTGGATTTAAAATCAATGCCATGAAAAATACATTTGCTTGGGATGTGTTGACAAAACCAGATTTCTGAGGCCAAGAACCAGACCCACATCAACACAAATCCATCGTGGTAATAAATGCCCCCGTGGGACAGCTGTTACAAGGCATTGAATTTCACCTAATCCAATATGAGCTCCGTCTCATTCAAGGATTTTTTATTTCTCTGGGCTTATTATTGACTAAGGTCATAATCGTCTTTGGATGGGACATTCTGGGAAATTCTATGCATTTTCCTTGTTACAAGATCAACCAAGGGAAGGGGAGAAATACATAGTTTTTCAGTTTCTGCAGTAACAACAAATACCTCTGAAGGGAGGTAAAATGAATAATTGTGAATCCCCTTGTAAACACGGTTGCCTACATTTGATTTTTTAGTCTATTTTTAGTGATTAACACATGTAATGCAGCAACTAAATTGCAATGGCAGCAACTAAAATTCACACATATTGAAAATATGTTTTTTGGGAATTTTAGAAATGCAATAGATTATCTGTTGGCCTCAGGACTGAAAGTGGCATTTGCTTTGGAAGAAACTGCAGGCCATGTGAAAGGTGACAGATGTCCTAGTATACATATGCACAAGTACTTTATTTTGCTCCTTTTATTGTCCTCTCAATAAGCCCAGCAGCTTTGATAAACTTTTCTGGGCCACTGCACTGGATAGTCACTGGAAGTTTGGTTCTGGTGGAAGGTCTCTCTCCTTGGGGAACATACATTCATACAACTCAGAAGAGACAACTACTCCAAAATGGTTCAACAACACTCTGTTCAGTTTTTGTTTTGATAAAAATTGGCCAACATACATTGTGTTAATGTTGTATAGACTTTAGTCCTTGGATGTCTAGCATGTCTTCAAGATCTTTTCTATGATGCTTTTGTTGGAAGAAATTCCCTTGACCTGAACTACTTTGGACAGATTTTTAAATAAAATGCTAAGTGTTAATATTGTATTGGTATTGGTAATTGGTCCAAATACAAATAATTTGAACAATGTTATTGTAATTTGATATTGATATAGTATTTGGTATTGGGAATTGGAATTGGTACATTTAATTAACTCTTGATTAAATACAAAAACTGAATACAAGAATTTGTCTACAACCAAATATAATACCAATACCAGGCCAAAACTTTCTATTTCATTTATTATCTAATAACTAGCCATATTCAGCAATTTGGTTTTCACTAATCATGTCATTATTTTTAAACATAAATTCATGAGTAAGTAAAAAGGGTATATCAAGTCAGATTGCAACTGTATGGCTTAATTTAAAAACTTGACTATACAATTTAGGTCATGTTGACATTTAAAAAAGTGTTTTTATAAGGGAAAAAATGATTTTACTTTTCAAGTGCTTCAATTCTTTAACTTTAAAAGAGAAAAAGAAAAAACAGAAAGTAACCTGAGATCCTAAAATGCCTTGTTTGTTTACTTTAAATTTTAAAACAAATTAGGAAGGAGGAAGGGACATTAGTAAAGATTTTGTCTTCAAATAGTTTCCTTTGGAAAATGTCAGCAACTTAAACATTTAAAAAGTGATTAACTACTAGCAAAGAGACTGGAAACAATATCTTAGGTATGTGTGCCCCCAAACATACATATTTCTGATTTAGACTTTTAAACTGTCAATACCAGAGAGACAATGCCATTGACGTGTACCTGGCACTAGTCCCTCGGGTTAATTTTTTCCCTGGAGAGTGGTTTTGGGCGACAGAGTGGCGTCCGGGCTGCCCAGGTTGTTGCACTGACAAACTGCAGTGGTAGTAAAGTCAAGGAGCCTGACAAAATCTCATTAATCATTTTAAATTAAATCCAACCTTCCTGTCCAACTATGCCAAGAAGAAAGACTTTTTTTCCCCCCAAACGAATGAAAATTTCCTCAGTAAAGATTTGGTTATCTTTCTCTCGTTGGCCTTTAATTCGATTAGACAAAAATAAAATAAAACAATTCACTTTTCTAAGCTTGAAAACAAAACATTTATCCAGATATGATTTAATAGATCAACCAAGTGTCTTTTAAAAATAAAACATAGTTTGAATAAAAATTCATGGAAACGTTCTGAGAGGAAATTATACCAGGTAAATTAGAAACATCATTTGTCTTTATTTTCTTCATAGTTCAATTAATTTATTTTATTCTACCTAAAATATATTATCCTGCTGGGCACGGTGGCACATGCCTGGAATCCTAGTGACTTGGGAAGCTGAGGCAGGAGGATCACAGGTTCGAGGCCAGCCTGGGCAACTTAGTGAGACCCTATCTCAAAATAAATAAATAAACAAACAAATAAATAAATAAATGGCTGGGGATGTAGTTCAGTGGTAGAGTGTCCTGGGCTCAATTCCCAGTACCACACACAAAAATTATATATATATAATTATGTAAATGATATATAATATGTATATATTCCTTAATGAGATTCTAAAGAGGAAATAAGAAAATAGTCCATTAAAACTATATATAATTATATACTACATATAATATATAATTATATAATATATATACATATTCCTTAATAAGATTCTAAAGAGGATATAAGAAAAAAGTCCATTATAATTTTGTTTTTGGTACTGGTGATTGAACCCAGAGGCATTCTACCTCTGAGCTACACTCCCAGCCCCATTTTACTTTTTATTCGGAAACAGGGTCATGCTAAGTAGCTGTGAGTCTTGCTAAGATGCTGGAGGCTGGTCTCAAACCCAAAATTGTCCTGTCTCAGCCTCTCAAGTACTGGGGTTACAGGTGTGTGCCACCACATCGGTGCCATGATAATACTTCGCTACATTTTAGTCCTGTCTCTTCTTTCTATTCATAGGCTTCTGCTTTGTTTTATATGGCTATTGCAATGTGTTTTTAAATATGTATAATTTCATATTTTGTGATATTTATAATGAATGTTTTCCCATATTATTCATAAACACCATGACTTCAAAGTATGACATCATGAGAATGTGTTTTGGTCTCTATTTATGTAGTACATACTCAAATAGTTGCTGGTTGTTATAACTTCCCCCCAAGTTTTGGGCATTTCAGGTGTTTGAATATATTTTTATTTTGCCTTTTCTTTAAAAATAATGTGATTAAGGGTATTTCCCTTTCCCCTATTTTGGATTATTTCCTTAGGGTTGCTTGCTAAAAGAGGATACATTTACTTATGAATGCTTGAAAAAAAACTGTAGGTCCATGTATTAATATTAATATTTAAGAAAAGTTCACTTTGGATGCTGTAAAACAGACTCCAGTTAGAATAGGTTGTTATTTTAAATAGCGAGAAGTCAGAATAAGCTCTGAGATTCATATTCAATGATATTCATAATATTTCCCAAAATTTGAAAGAATAATGAAGAGAACTAACACATAACAAGATCAATGACTTAAATTCTTGAAGTTAAAAAGAGGTAGTCAATCTTAAAGTAGCAGTGGTTTATCCATATATATAAAATTAGAAGTCTTGAAGAGATTAATTTATGCTTAGAATATTACATAGGTTGAACCAGTCTTAATATTTTTAATCTAATAGATTTTGATTTATAAACTGTGTACAGCTGAAATATATGGATGTATTTTGTAAAATGGAAATAATAAAGCCATCTTTCTAAATGCTTATATAGGGACTGCACCAGAGGTCGAGAAATTGCTCTGGGGCAATGTCTATATATGTCCCAATGCTAAGGGAGACATAAGAAGAACTAAATTTCCATCTACAAGAACTGAGAAAGTTGTTCTGGAGGAAAAAATAAAAACCTGAGAACTTTGAAGGATGATAGTATTTCAAGAGGTAAATATGGGGGAGAGGAGTTAATAGTTTTCCAGAAGAGAAAAGAGAGTGAAAGGATGAAAATATTCATTGAGATCAGACTGTAGTTTCAACAGAATATATTTAGGAAAAATCCCACTGATGACAAATTTGGAGGAGGCTCTAAAAGGTTTTAAGTGTTTTCTTCTTCCCTCCCTCCCTTCCTTTTCTTTCCTTCTTCTACCTCCTTCTCTGTCTCCTTCCTTCCTTCTTTCCTTCACTTTCTCTTTCTCTCTTTGTTTCTCTTTAAAAATATACCTGTATCTTAGAAAACATACTGGTGACTGTGTATAGGAAGGATTCACAAAAAGTACCCAGTCAGTATGGTGTTTTCTGAACTTGAAACAATACAGCCCTTATTGGTGAAGGAAGGTGTAGACAGGTCTAAGCACTCTTGTGGGTTTCAGCAGAGCTCAGATTACATACCGGGTAAGGGAATATTTGTCTAATGACAATATAAAAGCCATTAGCAGTACTGTGATTTTCTAGCCTCAAAGAACTCAGTCCCAGGTGGAAAGGTAGACTCAAGAAGGCTGAGTCAAGATGACAAAGATCTTACTTGCGCTGCAGTTAATGTAAAGCTCAGCACCTCTTGAACTCTCCTTCCCTGGTTATTGGGACCCCATTCTTCTCTATGGCTTCTAAAGCTTTGATGACCCCTCTTTTTTGATGCCTTTTTTTATCTGTGTTTACCAATTATTTCTTTTTATTCTACATTCTCCCTACAGGAATTATCTTTTCCCATATACCACTTAGAATACGTCAAATACTAATATGACCTCAACTTACATATCCAGCTCCTATTAATTTTTAGCGCTAGTGCTTTCCAGCTGCAGTGAATGCTCTATTTTTTCAAGTTCAAAATATGCAGAAATTGGAATTATCTTTTCTATTTCATAGAAAAGATTTTTCCTAGTAGCTACCTTTCATAATAGGACAATCAGACACTCAGAAACTTTTTCCAAAATCACCAAATCCATTGTTTCCAGGGTTTGTTTATTTTTGAGGTACTGGGGATTGAACCAGGGGCATTCTACCTCTGAGTTACACCCCCAGCCCTATTTTTTATTCTTTATCTTGAAACAGAGTCTCACTAAGTTGTGGAGGGCCTCACTAAGTAGCTGAGGCTGGCCGCGAACCTGGATCCTCCTGTCTCAGCCTCTTAAGTACTGGGATTACAAGCGTGCGCCACCACGCCCGGCTTGTTTCCAGGGTTTAAAAGATTCACCCTCTGCCACTTCCCTAGTTGAGATCTTGAAATAGAACCTGACAGCCTGGAGCAGTCCGAGCTTAAAATGATCACATTTGATGAAAAAGTTGGACATGCAGAAAACTGTAAGCATTATTAAAAAACATACACACAGAGCGCCACAGTTTAGAGAGGAAGAAACAATGAATGCTAATGGTGTGTATGCTAGTGAAAGCTGTGATAGAGAAATCACACTTGAGCTGACGCTCACATGATGCGTAGAGGAACTTCAGATACAGAGGGGAGAAAAGGATATCAGAGAAAGAAAGATTATAACTGGCAAAGAAAGACCAGACCATGGTTGAGAAATGTTGTTGGAGATGAAACTTTAAAGATCAGTTGGGGCCAGATTGTGAAAGGTCTTTTATGTCATGCTAATGAGGCTATAATTTTTGAGGGCAAAAGGGGACACTGCAGTGTCATCAGATTTGTGTTTTAGAAAGATCTAATTGTTAAATCTGCAAGAAGATGCACTAGTTCTCAACTTCAGATGATTTGCTTCCCCAGAAGACACTTGGAAATATGTGTACGTCAGTCACTATGACTGGGCGATGCTACTGGCATCTAGTAGGCAAAATTCAGGCGTGCTTATGTCCCATGCTGTATGGGTCAGTACACAAATTCTTCCCATAATGGGGAATATCTTTCCCAAAGCCAGTAGTATCCTACTGGGAAACACTGAATTCCTAACTTAGTGATTATAAACATTTATTATTTTCCAGAGAAGAAGTGCATTAAAAATTTCTACTTACCTAGTTTTTTTAAATAACCAGGAATAAATCCCTATTCAGTAACCATAAAAAGAGTATTACACAATTGAAGAAGGTTCCGCTTTAAGTGACAGCCAAGTAGCTCTTTCAGACCAACCCCTCAACAGATAAAACTACAAACTCCAGACAAAATACAAAAATCAACAACTTGAAAGTAATGGAAAGCAACTCAAAGCAGGCTGATTCTAGAGGAAGGAGTACTTGGAAAGAGTATATAGTATCGGGTGAGCTTCCCATTTTTATAACTAAGTCTGAGGGAAGCTCCCACTCGGAATCACGTAGAGCCTATAGTTTTATTGGCATGAAGAACCATAGGATAAAGTTGGAAAATGGCGAGGGAAATCCTGGCAAGGAAACCAGTGAAAGAGCCTCAAATCCTGTGTATGAACTTTGCCTCAAATTCTGACTGGGCCCTGAAGCATGTGTGCAGATAACAGATTCTAAGTGAGCAGCCTGGCTAAAGAATTGAGCTAAAATCTGAGCTGTCACCAACCGTAGGGGAGCCAGAGCTTGCAGTTGGGAGCTTAGCCTAGTTAACTTCTGTTTAAAAGAAAAAAAAGTAGCTAGAGAAACATCAGAATCCAGTCAGAATCCAGAGTTTCTACAACATTTTATTCACTATGTCCAGGACACAATCTAAATTATTCAACATATGAAGAAACAGGAAAATGTAGCTGTCCTCAAAAGAAAACCAGAGAAGACTGATATTGACATGATTTAAAATATTGGAATGAGCAGACAAGTATTTTAGGGCAGCTTTTCTAACTATGCTCAAGAATGTTAGGAAAAATGTGATCGTAATGAATGAAAAGATAAGAAAACTCAGTAGAGGAATGTAAATTATAAAAAAACAAAAAGGAATTTCTAGAACTAAAAAAAGACAGTAATTTAGAGGAATAAAAGTTCATTGGGGGAATTAAAGGAATAATGATGACAGTGAACTCAAATACAGAACAAGAGAAAAACCCAAATGAAGAAAAGGGGAAAAAATTGAAAAAAAAATCAACAGAGCCTCAAAAACTTCAGACAATATCAAATGGTCTAGTTCCAGGAGGAGAGGAAAGGAAAAACGAGGTTCAAAATAATTACATATGAAACACTTGAACACTATGAATGGTGTCTTTAAAGGGCCAAAGGGGGTAACATGTCAACTCACAATTATATATTCAGCAAAAAATTTCTTCAGGAGGGAAAACAAAATAAACATTTTTCAGATAAAACTGTATTTCCAACAGATGTGAACTATAATAGAAGTTAGTTTTTCACTTTGAAAGGAATGAGACTGTAAGAAAACTTGGATCTTTAGAAAAAAATGAGTATCAGAAATAATTATCTGAGTAAATATGAAAGAGTATTTTTCTTAATTTATTTAAAGTATATGTGCTTGTTTAAAGCAAATTATAACATTATATTGTGGAGTGTATAACACATACTATATGTATATATGATATATAATATATATGATAGCCAACTCTAAAGACAGTGGATGGGAGGATGGCATAAATGGGTCTATATGGCTCTATGGGTTTGGTTTGCACATGTATACATACACATTTGTGAAGATTCATTGATTAATACACAAGATTTTTTAAATTTCATTGAATGTAAACTTTACCTCAAAGACAGAAAAGTTTAAAAAATCAACATCGAATAAATAATATATAAGTTTAAGTCATTAGGAATAAAATATGTTGGTGTTTGAAACTTATTTTAACCTGTATGAAACCAGTAAGATGGGTTGATTGATGGATAGAGGGATGGACAAATATGAGATAAAGTGAATACAGTAAAATTTTAATTGTAGAATCCAGGTTGTACCTATTCAAGCATTCTCTGTAAAATTCTTTAACTTTTCTACATGTTTGAGAATTTCCACAAGAAAATGCTGGAAAAAAGAATATTGTCAATCCACATTTACAAGCAGGTCAGAGTGGAAAAATAAAACAGAAAAAAGAAAATGGGAAATGGAGGCTATAAAAATAGAGTGAAATTAAAACAAATGGTAATAGAGAGACAGGTATACAGAAAGAGGAAGACAGAGGGAGAGAGAGGTCAATGTACCATTCACTGGAAAATATGAACAAAAATATGTTACCACTTTGTCTTTGAAACAATAAATTATTTTGAAGTTTAAATATTAGAATAATTTTGTAATGGGATTCAAAATTATGCACATGTGAAAATTACTCAGATATTTGATTCAGAATCTAGAAATTGTTTCCTATGTGTTTGAAAGTGCTCTGATATTAAAAAATTATTTGATTACCTTATGTTTTGTCCTTGAAAAATCTACAGTACATCACTACAGTTGTAATATTAATAACCTCTATTAGCTAGAGTAAGGAGTCTCTACTCCAACTCCCTTTCCTTAAGCTAGCCGCTCTTCCCATCGCGTACTTTATCACTCCAAAGCCTTTGCTTGTTACTTAGAGGTAACTTTTAACTTACCATTAAAGTAGATTGTCCTCTATCAATGCAATGCTGTGTATTTTAATCACTAAATAATTGTTAAGGTACACTTCATACATTTATTTGCTCTCCATTTAGTAATATTCTCCTCTTATTACCCAATCATGTAACCCCTGTGAATGCAGAGCTCACGTCTACGTATCACTAGTACCTAGCTCAGTGCTTTAGCACATGGAACTCCCTTGATAAATATTTACTGAATGAATGAACAAAGAGTGTATACTAGCATTCACCATATCCCTTTCTCAGTAAGTTCTGAACAGTGGTCATCAAGATTAGGAAAACAATAAGGCTTCACTAATTCAGATATAAGCAAGCAAAGATTTATCAGAGTTCTAATAACATTTTATTCTGTTCTTTTAAATGTAAATGTCAAATCATGACACATTTTTTAAATCCCAAGTGGTTTAAATGACTTACTGAGAACTGACTAACCCAGAAGTTTTAAAAATGAATCAAATGATAAATTTATATTATACAAAGAAGTGCCAGTTTTGCATAGTAATATAGTAACAAATCAACACTCTTTTCAAAGTCTGAAGAAAAGGAAGCTGGTATTGGTTTCCCTCTTAAGTCAGATCCAACCTTTACAAAGACAACAATATTCTCAGATCAGAATCAAATAAATTTCAGAACTCAGTTTGAGAGAAAAGGAAAAACTTTAGTTAAAATCTTTACAATAAAATAATTATGATTATAAATCTCTTTAGTTAAATATGTACACATTACATGGAATTTTAAAAAAGAATGTAAATGGATAAAGTTCTTCAGGCAAATCTAATGCACAAATACACCATCGATAGAGTATAATGTATGTCAGTTTAACGTTCTTTTTAACACCTGTGTCAGACAATGGCTCTGCTTTGTGCAAAACATGATAAGCAAAATTAAGAAAAATTCTGCAAAATTATTTAGTCCCCCAAGGAAACTACTACAAAAGTAAATAGTGAAAGAAGAGGTTATATACTCAGGCTTGATTGTATATAGAGGCTAGAATGACCAGCACTGATGTAACCCCCATATCTGCTAAATAAAATCCTTGGGTAGCTTTAGTCTGAAGTACAAAGTCAAAGTCCTAGTAATTGTGCTTTTATGCAGCCACGTGGCCAATAAGGTAGATGTTGTCATAAAGGTGCCCTACAAAATCTTCACTGATGTTTTGAGCAGCACGACGGGTATTTCGGATAAACTCTCTTTTGGACATCTTATTCTTCACATGAGGGCTAGTGAGGTCAATGGAAAGTAGAATCAGAGAGTAGCACAGTACATAGACAGCATCTGGAAGGAAAAAGAAGCACTTCAAATTATTAGCTGGTTAAAGAGACGTTATCCTGAAGGTATTATAGGAGGCAAAAATGTTTACAATTCCAGGAGATCAAGAGTAGCTCATAACTAAACAGGGGACCAACACTTCCCAGTTTGCCTAGACTTTTTTCCAGTTTAGCATTGAAAGTCCTGTGTCCTGGGCAACTCCTCAGGACTGGGCAAAAGGGGACAGTTATTATCCAGTCTGAGACAATTCATTGAGCATTTTTCTTCAATTCAAAAGAATTTTAGAATGGTACAGGAGTTTGTAGTAAAAACTCACTCTAGATTCAGAATTTCCTTTAATTTTTGCTCTCAACTGTGATATTTACATGCAACTATCCATTAAATAAATTTGTACTATCAGCATATTTTCCTCCCCAATAAAAAGGCAATATATTTATATACAGCACTTTTACAAAAACCTAGTTTAAAATGAAAGCATATTTTTAATGACAAGAACACATATTAACTTGGCACTAAAAATGTAAACAATTTAAATAATTATTAATATTCTCACACTTGAAATGTATTTCAAAGGTAAATTTTTAGGGAAAAAGATTCCTAAAACAGAACATCATGCAACAAAATAATCTGCTTCTTTACATAAGCTCAGGGCAATACTTCATGTTTAATATTATAATAGTGACAAATGTCATCATACTTGCTACTACTATGGTATTTATATTTCAGAATCCTGCAGTATTAAGAAAGCTAAGTCAGACATTATATCTTGAAAAGCATGCTCAGCAAATTTCATATAATAGGTAAATATTTTGTAATCTGCTTAATAAGATAGACAAAATAAAATTTTAATATGAAGAGTTGAGTAAGGCTATAAGAGATGAAAAATATATAGGAGACTCGGGCTGTACCACATGCACACACACTTGCACACATGTACATATATAGTACACGCAGACACAATGAAACCTAATTGCATTAAGGACAAATTTTAGTAGAAAAAAATGTTGTTACTTATACAATGTATGGAGTATCAAAAGCTTTCTCAATTATTAAAATAATTTCTCAACTTTTCAATTAGACTAGTAAAAATATCCAACACTCAAACAAAAATAATTTAAGTCTTTCTTCCTAAAACAGTATATTTACTTATATATAAATGATAGCTATGACTAACTAAAGTAGGACTAACTAAAGTAGTCCTTCTAAGTTCACAAAATGGTGTATTCCATAGATGTAGTCACTGCTAAAATAGTAAGGCAAGTATTTTGAATTTACCCACAGTGAGAAGTGTCTCATCTAGGGAGGACTCTTTTTACCTAGAGGTAGTGGGGAGAGAGGAGGAAGTAATGTATTATATACATTCTTACCGGGACTAAGGCCAAGTTCCCGCATCAAATCAGGATTACAAGCACAGAACCTGTGTGAGAACTTTGTTATAAGAGTTTCGAGATACTCTCCACGCTCTTCAGGGGCATGGATATGACGAAAAAATTCTCTCAGTGCATTAGGCAAGAATTGATTTCTAAAGTTATGCAATGTTACAAGGTCATCCAAGACATCTCTCCTATAGAAAGAGAAAAAGGTATTGCGTTAGTTAACTTTTATCTATTAAAATGATAAGAAAAATTATTTTATCTTTTGAATAAAATACTTAATTATTTACAACCAGATTGTCTAGTCCTATAAAGTATATAGTAGTCCTAAACTTTAAAAAGGTTAAGAGTGATTATTTAAGAAGTTAAAAAATTTTGAACTTTTTCATGAATAGGTTACAACAAAACAAAGTACAATGAGAAGTTTTCCTTATAAAGAGAATTTTGCAGTATTAAAAAGGGCTGCTTCTTTTCAAGTGTCTTCTTGGCTAAGTCCAAATGGCACCAGAAATTTTTTATTTTTTTAATTATGAAAGTAATGAGAATCTTCACCTACCACATCAGGTCACACCTCCAGAAGTAATAACTATTTATGTAGACTTTAAAAAATACCTCCATATACTACATATTATTTTAGAATTTGCTTTCACTTTTTTTACATAGTATGTTATGAACAGTTTTCTTGATCTTCACATATAGATTCACCTTATTATTTTTAGTGGCTCCATAGTATACCATCTTATAGATTTAACAATCCTATCATCTTTTACAATTATATAAATATATGTACATGTATATATGTATTAATATATTTTTAATCAATATAATTCTAATAGTAGTCATACTCTGTTACAATAGCCTTCAATTCTTATTGAACTCAACCATGATTATATGATCATAATCTTCAATTTCTACCAATGGTTCATGTAAAGGATAGGCAAACTACAGCTAGTAGGCAAAACTTGACCCACTGCCTGTTTTAATCTTATTAGAACACAACCACAATAATTTGCTTATAGACTGTTTATGTCTGCTTCCACAACACAATGACAGAGTTATAATAGCTGTGACAGAGATTGTAAGGCCAGTAAAGTTCAAAATATTTACAGAAAGATCTGTTTCATTACAGAAATACTGCCAATCCCTAAGTATCTAGCAGTTAAAGACAAAAAGGGTCCATGATGACATTTTTACATATGAGAATTCTTTCAATGACTAGTATGCAAGACTGTAAACCCCATTTTGATCATCTGTGTACCCTGAATCTCTAGCAAAGTTTCTGGAACAAAATGAACATTTGCAAATTGTTCAGAAATACTAAGAAATAAAACAGACCAAGAATTACAATGAAAAGCAAACACATTTTTGTGCCACCATTATTTTACTATTAACTCTATCATTTAAAAAATGGTAGTTTAGTTGTGTGGCATTATGTTGGCTCAATATTTCAATGTCCATAAGTAACCAGAATAAAAGAGTACAAGTGAATGACTATTAAGCCACCCCAGTAAACCAGCCATCATCTCCATGTGTGTAACACACAGTACCAAAACTATGTTTTCAGAATTTTCAAACATGCATATGATACTTCTGTGTAGTACAACTATGCGAATATATGTATATCTTTATACCCCTAAGTTTTGTGAGTTTATGACTGCAATTTATCTTCATAATATATTTTTAATGAATAATTTCAGAATTTAAGTCTTTTAGTTATCCAAATACTTAGATTATAGCTAATTACTAAGAAAAAGGGCTGTAGCTTCCACCAAAACATATGTTTTTGGTTTGCTCTTACAAAGATATTGGGGTACCATTTTTGTGCATATGTGAGCTTTTTTTACTTTTATAATGGCATATTCTTCATTAAAAAGTTAAAACTCACAAAATAAATGATGTTTATGATACAGTAATATTTTTCCTTTTTTATTCAACTTTGCACTACATAAATGCTATGTAGAACAGTTTCTAAAGTAAAATTTAACTAATCAAAAGTATTACTTCACTCATTTCTGATGAAAACTTAAACTGCTTTTTACCTTTCATCAAGATAGATTCTCAGTTTTTTCCAGTTCAGTGTTCTTGTACAGAAGATAAACTTTGCTATTTCCTTTGGCGAATCATCTAGGATACCCTTGGACATAAAGTAGTTCACTCCCTAAGGCAGAAAGACACATTTACATAAATAAACTCAGCTTTTATTTATAAAATTTAACAATTAGGCAATAGCAGAACCATAGCTATAAATTCTTTCCAACATTACTAGACTTTTTATAGCTTTATCATGCAAAATACAAGCTAGAACCTGAACTGAAACTATTATTTGTGGTTGATAGTTTACATGCAATGAAAAGTAGGAAATTCAAAGTTAAGATTCCTAAAGAAATCTTAATTTAATTTTCTGGCTCATGTCAGGTAAAACTAACTATACAGAAATATGGCCTAATTTGTGAAGGGATGTGGAAGAAACCACAATATAGACTATAAGACTTTAAACAAACACTTCCCCTGCTTAATAGAAAACATGATTTCTCAAAGCTCAGATACATAGTGTAGTACATTTTTTTCAAGGAAATAGCTTCTTGGAAAAAAAATAGTATTCTTCAAATGAAAGATTAACAATTTTATTCTGGAAAGAAAAGTGATTATTTACTTAAAGTAAAGTAGGTCAAGCTCCAGGCCAATTCATAGGTTTTACTACTTTGACTTTAAGCATCACTACATTTTACAAGAATCTAGCTACAAGACACATTGAGGCAAAATATGACAAGACAAAATGATTTCAAGGTTTTTCATAGGATTTATCTTTGAATTTCCTTTTCTCTGCATGCAAAGTTTTCTGGAAACTACCCATAAGTTTGTAGGTACTTCAGATTTAAATCAACAACAAAACATCAACAACAAAAAAATCCAAATGTTGAAACTCTCTCACATATATGGAGGTCACATTCAAATAAATGTCTTAGGTGGATTTGAATGTGCAGTATTGAAATAAAAGGCAGGTGTGTTTATTGCAACTTGCAGTTATCCAGATCCAGGCATTTCCATGAATGCTTATGTCTGGATACTAGCACAATGTGTGCAGCTAATTGGTAGAGAAGATGACGTATTATATACACGCAACATACTGTTTTCACACATAAATTCCTTCAGTATTTCTTCATTTTACGAACACAGTACTCAGAAATAATGCACACATTAGAATTTAAAAAGTTGAAAGAATTTCTATAAAAAACTCTTAAAGATAAAAGCTTTCTCATAAAAATTTTATATTAAAAAATTTAAAAAGCAATTTGGTGCCATGAGGTAATGCTTTTGAAAGGTTATAATTATCTGTAAATTATAATTCAAAGATAAGACTTTTTATATAAAAGAACTTTTATTAGCCATTAGAATAATATCTTAATAGCAATCTTATCAACTCATGTGAATTTTGAGAGTACAAAGGCAATGCGAAGGCACTGATTTTTTAAATGTACATAAATATAGCATAGTGTGATAACATGAAACTTTTCTGTCAACTCTATTGTAAGCTACATTGCACCAAAGCCTGGCCACAGGGCTAGAAAATATAATATGATATGAGCAAGAAAGAAAGCCAAAAACTTTGTTTGGAATGAGGCTCTCAGCAATTGCCTGAGGGGGCAGGGACTAGAGAAAAATGCTTGTTCCATCCATTCCTCCATCAGTTTTAATAACAGAGAGTTGACTGTATGCTTACTTGATCTGCTTAGTAAAAGCTGAGTCAGGTTTGTTCCCAAAATTCCTCAGTACAATAGAATAATAATATTTTAGAATTATTTCCAATGTTTAATTTTAATTGATTTAATGACAAAGGAAGTCTATTCAGTATTATTTAATAGATTATTTATTCTTACCTAAATCACTACTAAAAACATAAAATTAACTCTAATATTTAAAGAAATTACACAAAATAAAATAACTCACTAATATGATCCATTAGTTGGGATATAATTCTCTAAGTATATGATATATGCCTTTTTAATATCATTTGATGCTACTTATAAAGTAACATTGATATTTGCCTCATGTAATCATCATAAAAATATACTGTTCGCCATTTCCTTTTTATAGACATATAGGTTTTGAGAGTTAAATACCTAACCTAACCTGAGTTCTCCAAAATCAACAAAATACATAGGAGTAAGCACATACACAGAGTTTTAAACCCAATCCTGAAAACTGGGAAAATACCCTGAAATAAGCCAACTATGTTGGTTTTATGAGGAAAGGAGGCATCAATTTCAAACCTGAGATTTGTCTGGAGACAAAGATTACTTTAAAAGAGCTATCATCAAAGTGAACTGTACAGGAGGACAAACAGAAAAAGGTATGGAACTAGATTATATTTGTCGCTAATATGCAAACTGGAAATCATCTGAATTCCTATTCTTTTATGTAACAATGAAATACGAAAATATATCACAGAATGAGATCTGTTGAATGACTGTACATTTGTTAAATACATGGTTTAAATATCTTTAGTTTTTAATACAATTTTAGAAGACTGGTACAGAGAGATCTCTGGACCACATAGCATACTAGGGATTAGAACTCTCAGCAGTGTGTATTTGTGTGTGCTCACACACATTTGTCTATGTGGTATCTCACAGGCAAAAGAAAACATGAGCATTGTTATCAGTCTCTATTAATATAAAGTTTCCAATAAACGATGATTACAGCATACATGATTCCACAATTCAGTATAAAAGTGTCCAATTTTGAAAGCCACATTTTAGGAGGCATATTGACAAAGTAGAACTTAGCTAGCTAGAGGAAACCAGGACCTAGTGAGAGTGTTGAAGGGTGTAAAATTCATGTTGTATAAGGAAGAATTGAGGGATATAGGGTATTAAACCAAAGAAGAAACCATTTAGAAAAGAAGAAAAAAATTAAGATTATATAAAAGACTGTGTAATAAGAAAAAAATAGACATTGTGTGTAGTTTTAGTGAAGATCCTAAATTCTTTTTGGGTCATGGACCCCTTTGATTATGATGAAAGCTTTGTGGAACTTACTCCCAGAATAATGTATGTATGCATTTAAAAATTTTCATTTTTTGTATGCATTTTTTTGATGCTGGGAATCATGCCCAGAGCCTCTCACACATGCTAGGCAAAGCACTCTACCACTGAGCTATACTTCAGCTTCATATGCATGTTTAAAATAGAATTAAATACCTGAAGCCCATTGAAGGACTGCAGACTAGGAGTCACTGTTTAGATGAGTGAGGGAGTCAGTGAGTGTCAGTTATAGGCAGGCAGGCAGGCAGTGTAGCATAGCAGAAGTAAGGCATGCTTGCAACTACAGCTGAGTGGTTCAAAGGCCAACAGTTTGTCATTTGCCCGAGTCTTTTTCTGTTGGTTTGTTTTCACATTTACAAAATAAACTCAAGCTTCGAACTACTTAATTTCATTGTTTATATAAATTTTAATTTCCTCATGCAAATTCCATCCTGTTTAATTCTTAGAATTATTTAAATTGTTGCAGTCACAGTTCTTTTCTTTTCTATGCAGGGAGAAGTCTAAGACATTTTTGTCACATAACTGTGAAATAAATCATGATGGTGTCAGTCCTATATTGGGCTGGCTCTATAGCATAAAGATAAGCTTCTGTCAGCTGAAAGGAAACTATTCGCTAAAATAGATGCAACTTAAAGAGTGCTATGTGCATGTATGCCTCTACCACCCTGAACTTCATCAAGATGTATGATTACAACGCATCAATAAAAGAAAAAAAAAGAGCAGTTCTAAAGTAAAGTTACAGCCAGGCGTGGTGGCACACGCTTGTAATCCCAGTACTTTGGGAGGAGGAGACCGGAGGATCCGGGTTCGCAGCCAGCCTCAGCTCTCTCTCTCTCTCTCTCTCCCTGTCTCTCTCTCTCTGTCTACCTAGTGAGGCCCTCTGCAACTTCGTGAGACCCGGTTTCAAAATAAAGTATAAAAAAAATAGGGCCGGGGGTGTAGCACGGAGGTAGAATGCCCCTGGGTTCAATCCCTGGTACTGCAAAAAAAAAAAAAAAAAAAAAAATAAAGTAAAGTTACAGTGGGGTAAATAAAATTACTAAATAATAATAGACATTAGGTCTTATATTTCTTTGGAAAGTGATAAACTGGTAAATAATATTCATGTTAATATAAATTTCTTACACGTGTATTAGCCTTAAATACTCTAAAACAAATAAAAATCAATATATTAATAGTGTCTACATCTTCATTTAAAATATATTAAACATAGGTACTTTATGTGAGGTATTTAGTGATGGATACTGAGTAGTATAGGACAGAGTTCTACCTTTGGAAAATTTAAAGTTTATCTGTAGCAATGAGACAGATACATAAATAACTAGAGTACACACATGTGACAAATCAATGATACAAGGTGGCTGAATAAGTCCTAAATGAATAAATATGAAAAAAGTTTCAATAGTTCAAGAAAAGCAAAAAATCACTATGAGACATGACATTTAGATGAGTTTTGAAGGAATGGTAGGAGTTTTGATAGCTCCGAATGAGAAGAAACACTGGAGAGAAGAACATTTCAGTTAATACTGTATTAAGTGAGCAAAAGCAGTAGGAGATGAAAACTAGGGTTATTTTCAGGAAAGACAGAGAAATGTCTTGGGTTTGAGAATAGGTCTGGAAATAGACTGTAGTAGTAACAGTGCTGAATTTTAGGGTAAGATTTTTATTCTCTATCGGTATGTAACTGGAAATCTCTGAAGGATTTTTAACATGAAGCAATGGCCTGCAATATGAATTTCATGGTACAGTAGTCCTTCCTTATTTGCTTTCTCTCCATTCAGTTACCCATGGTCAACTGTGGGCTGGAAATATTAATGCAAAATTCCAGAAATAAACAATTCACAAGTTTTAAGTTGTACACCATTATGAGTAGCATAATGAAATCTTTTGCTGTCTAGTTCCATCCTACCTGATACGTATTCCCACTGAATATGTGACAAGCCCATTAATCACTTAGTAGCCATCCTGGTTGTCATTTCTACTGTCATGGTCTAACAGTGCTTGTGTTCAAATAGTCCAAAGTGCAAGAGTAATAATGCTGGCAATTTGGATACACCAAAGAGAAGCCATAAAGCGCTTCCTTTAAGTGAAAATGTAAAAGTACAATAAGATATTTGAAACAGATAGCACATTCACATACCTCCTATTACAATACATTATTATAATTATTCTATTTTATTACTATTGTTAATATCTTACTTGCATAATTTATAAATTAAACTTTATATTAAGTATGGATACATTGGAAAAAAACCCATAGCATACATACTGGGGGTCTTGGAATGTATCCCTTGTGGATAAGGAGGGACTACTATAATTTAAAGAGAAATAATGAAAGATAAATTAGATAGTGGGCTATTACAAGTGTTCATGTTTGAACATGTGGAAAACCAATAGAAGTGGGAAGGAAATAATAATTTCTAAAAATATATTTCAAAAAACCCATATACTACATCAATGAAAGTAAGAAGTGAGTGCATTTGACAAATGTGCTGGCTATCTGGCCAAAGGATGATGAAAAATGAAAGATAATTGATGTTTCTAGCTTGATAAAAAGGAAATTACTGGCAAAAAATGACTGATAGGGAAAAAACAAGTTATAGAAGGTGTTGATTTGAAGGAAACAGTGATAAGTTAGGTCTTAGAGATGTTGAACTTGAGGTGATGATAGATATAACCACAAAGGCATAGCAGGCAGTTAGCAACATAATTGGATATAGGGGAGAAAGTAAAGGGTTGCTAATAGATCTGAAAAATCTTGAATAAGAAAGATCAGTAGGGGAGATGGTAAGAAAGAGAAGGAAAGAATAATGTCCCAGAGGATGAGTCTTTGAGATTGAAATAAAAGGGAATATAAATACAATTACATAGTAGAGTTGAAAGAGTATTAATTTTCAGAGGAGGGACCAAACCATGGCTCCACCACTAAATGATGATGTGAATATAAACAATTTACTCAACTTTTCTGAGCTTCAGTTTCATAATTAGTAAAAATCTTAGATAGCTATTGTGAAGATATTAAAGTGCCTAGCAAAAGAAACATAGCTAGTTTCTTTTTTCTTTTAGGTAGCTCTAGGAGTCTAAAGTGGGAAGAGGTCACTGAATTTGGTGACTTTCACGAATCTCTTCATGGAGTAGTGGAGGCTCAAGTCTAAGTAGAAAGCTAAAGAATGAGCTTAGGTTATTGAAATTGAATATTGAAATCGCCCACTCACTTGAAAAATTTATTAGTACAAAAGAGGAAAAGATAAATGGTACAATTCATGAGTAAAAAGAGAAAATGTTTTTCAAGATAATTTTGACCTAGATTGTCAGAAAATGAAAGTCAATGGAGAAAGAAAAAGATTGATTTGCAGGAAAAAAGATTTCTCAGCAGGACCAGCAAGGCGGATAAAAGAGCACAGGAAAAAAATTGAAAACTAGAAAACAGAACTCATGTTGGTTTCGTTTTAGAGAGGACTACCCATTTGGGAAGAAATGGAAAAGAGAGGTGAAATTGGGTCCTTGAAGAAAACAGTGAAGATTTCTATTAGCAATGGTGCAGGGCAAAAAGGGAACCCACTAGAAATAAACTGAAGGACTACCAAAAGCAGCAGTAAGAATACAGGTGAAGTCAAGTGAATTGATCTGTCTCAAGTTAGAATTAAGCAAAATATAACATACATATGTTCAAAACCGGTAAATATTTGCGAATAGAGTAAATTCTAAAAAATTAGGCATGCTAAGCCAAATGAAAAAGTACTGACTACTGGTACTGCACATACTGGCTACTGGCACAGACATCTGTCAGAAACATTGTGTAACAGTTAAAGAAATCACTAATATAACAAAATGGTCACATATGAGAGAAATATCCTTAATTTGTTTTCCTGAAGAATAGCTTAGTAAAGAAACTTAGGGGAAAATGATTTAGCTAGTTTTGTTCAGATCTGTCCTATGCAAAGCAAACTAGACACTGTGTTTATTTCTTTTCTTTTTTTTTTTTTTGCGGTACTGGGGATTGAACGCAGGGGCGTTCTACCTCTGCGCTACGCCCCCGGCCCTATTTTTTATACTTTATTTTGAAACCGGGTCTCACAAAGTTGCAGAGGGCCTC